>JAPTGZ010000013.1:20385542-20397147 GCA_029814645.1 Fowleria isostigma
AAGGTTAGCTAGCTAAATGTTGATTGGTTAAAGAGTTGCAGATAGACTATGCAAAAAAAAAATCCATCTGTTTAAGTTCCATCCTGTTAGGTTCTCATTCCACCCTGTTAGGTTTATAGACCTAATAGGATGAAAATTCTAAAGAGAGCAATAATTATTATTGTTTTAATTAATTGATAATATCATTAACTTCAAATACATATATGTATATATGTAGGTGTATACATATATATGTATTTATGTATCAGGCTAAAAAGTTAGGTTAAGTGAACCATGTGGACATGAAGTGTTGCCACAAAAACACAATCACCCTCTTATAACTAGCTGTCAAAACATATATCCAACACTGCACTCAGGTTCCACTGTGTAGATACATTCACAAGGACAAATTCACATTCATTGAGAAGGCAAGTACGATTAGTAGTGAACATCATAATACATGCGTAGTTACTATTTACAAGGGCAGCCCTGTCCATTCACCCCCTACTCTGTGATTTGGTTATTTCTTTATTTATAACTCCCATGCCCTCTCCTACCTTTCTTTTTTTTAATAGGTGTCACTTGGAACAACCTACTGTCCTTCATCATGTCACGGGGGAAAAAGCCAAACATGCAGGGAGGGACGGATGGATGGAGCGTGGAGAACAATTGAGGGAGAAAAGGAGGCATTGCTTTGATAAATGTAGCTGCCTAGGAAAGGGGAGCGTGGGCCCCTGTCAGTAATGAGATCGGGTCCTGATGGGTTTGGCAGGGTCTCTCTCCTCAGCCAACAGGAGCCTGACAGCATATCGATTAATCCTGCCTTTCGTATCACTAATTAATTGTCCCCGCAGGTGGAGGGGCACCAGGGCGTAAACTGCAGGGAGGGATGTGTTTTTTACCTTAGAGATTTCATCATGGGTGGCTAACTTTGGACGGGCAAAAGGATTAGGAACTAGGACTGAAATAGTACCAACTATTCATAAACGCATTCATAATTATTTGATGGGTGGTGCACTCAAAGGCAGTACATGACAGGTTTCATTGTTGTACACATGGCCCAGTTCAGCTCAGTATAAACTTATGAATGACCACCTGTTTGCTCATCAATCCGAAGACAGCAAGCGTGATAAAAGAAATAAGTTAAAACTACAGTGGGGCACACCTTTACTTCACTGAGTGTTTTTTTATTTGTCAGCTCTACTGCCACAGAAAAAAATATTAGACCATCCAAGGTCATCAAAAACAATGGTTATGCAATCAAGTACTGTTTCCTGTGTGTATCATGTAACTAAAACAGACAGAAAAGAAAACATGGAATGTTTAAAAGCACTGTTTTTGACAGTGCAGTGTCATAGATATTGATGCAAGAACTTATGTGATTTTGGTTATTATCAAGAAAACTATGAAAAATGGATATCAGCTCTGAAATTAAACTCTTATGAGCTATTTTTGTAGTAATTCTTATATTTGTCCAAACAAATGTACCTTTAGTTGTACCAGGCATTAAAATGAACAAGAAATTGAAGAAAAGAAAATTAAGGGAAATTATAAAAGGCTGCATTTACACAAAATAACATACCGTCCAGAAATGCTTCTTGACTTAGGTATTTGAAGTCTGTGGCTACACTGAAATCAGTGTTTACAACAGCTGGTTTCCTTTGATAACTACAGAAAAGAACTTTTTTTGACAACGCTGACTGATGTGTGGTCAACGACAAAGTGGTTACAAGTCAGAAATGTGGAACCCCTGCCTTTCTTGAGATATACTCCGAAAATGATGGATGAAATTATATAGTGTGAAATTATATAGATCATTACAGTTGATCTGCACTGTGTTGTATCTGTAATGACAACCATTTGGATTACTGTGCTTAAGCCTAATTAAATCCGCAGCGTGGAGGTTTCCCATTACAACAGTCCTTGTGTCAAAGCATCAGCTCCTGACGTACACATCCAGCTGGTTTCAAATTCAGTCCATCACAGTAGTTTGTAACTTACACACAGATTTGTCACAAAATTTTGTTGTTTTACAGCCTATGATATTCACATAAACTACATGACAAGTCCATAAAATACATAATAAATTTGTGAAAGGTGGTCTCAACTCTTTTTATTGCCTAGAGGTGACTGCACTTGCAGCTCAGACTGACTGTGTATCCTGTGAGAGTAAAGTGGTGGATAGCCTATCTGGATCAATAAGCTATTAGGGTGCAGGAGAGGGGGTCTGTCTGTGCCTTCTGCTTTTAACAGTCACCTGGGAAAGCAGAACTACCCTGCTCCATGCTGTCTGTGATTTAATTTCTTAGAGTCTTCACCTATTTCCATGCACTGTAGCGTATACGCAACAATTCTTGATCAACTTAGTTCAGGTCAATACCAAATGGCTGTATGTATTATGTGTTTCTGCCAACTGGCAATCTAATTTAATGAGTTGCATGTTGATAATTTCCAGTACAAATGATGTCATCGTTATTGTGATGAATTCCACAGACACTGTTGTCTGCCTTGCTAAGATTTAATGTGCTGCATTTAGCTTTTGTGTGGGTTTTCAATCTTGAAGATTAGGATTTAACTCAATGAGCCATGACTTGCTATGGTTTGCCATAACAAGTCTGAATCAGGAACCTCAAGAAAAATGCAAATACATGTGCAGCCGGTTCCAATAGTCCTAGTGCTGAGTAGGGCTGCATAATATATTGCAAAATATTTTTTATCGTGATAACAGTGTTTAAAATTCATATCACTGAGACATGCAATATTCTTTTTTTTTTTAAATAACTTTCAGTTTTACACACCATAGGGTATGAAAGCGATTTTCTCTACCACTCTAACATGATAGTTTTTCTGGCAAAAAACTAAAGTAATGCTACTGCTGCTGTTTACATGTTATTAAGGTTAAAAAAAAATATGAATATTTTCAGAGCACACCTTTGGGCAAGGCCAAACACTTATAATTTAAGATTGTATTTTTATATGCAGTATTTACCAAACCTGGCAAGCAATGGAATATAGATTAGTTAAAGTTCTTACATGGTGGTACTCTGGCACTTTAGTTATTATGAAATGCATCCAAGTCATTGATACATTATTATATGTGAATAAAATGACCACATATTTGACTATGTTTGTGTCTGAAGGTCTATATTAGCAGCATCACCCGGTGCATGGACAGAATTGTCATTGATCGTAATACTGCAGTGTTTTGTCTTCAATGATAAATAATTGAGTCAGCATAGAAACAATTGGCCCATTGTAACATTGTTGAGGAACATTTTTCATAATAGATGAAATTGGTATTTTTTTAGGTTAATTAGAAATATCACAATATTATTGTTATCGCTATGCTGTACACCCATATCGCGTATTGGCCAATATCGTGCAGCTCTAGTGCTGAGCTGGAGAAAGAAACTAAACAGCAAACAGGGGAAGGAGTGGAAAAGGAGGCGTATGTAGGTAGATAGAGAAGAAAAACATTAAGTCCATTTGTTCAGCCTGCTGTGTCGTGATTGAGGTGCCCCGAGGAGAGGACCACTGTGAGGTCCTTTCCAAATGTCCAAATCAGCCCGACTCCCTCTGGATACACTTTACCCAGGCCTCTCCTTTCTTGCAGCTGTAAGGTTCAGATGAGCACAGATAGGACAACTCATTTGGTTTAACACAACTCTAAATTCATCCAACGTATCACAGCCCAGCATTACGCGTTAGGAATTATGCATTCATTTGCATTCTGATTCATCTACACCTACTATCGTCGCTTCTGCTGCTATTAACGGTTCTTTGTGACTAATACACTCATTTTCTGTTTGAACGCACAGGTGTCTGCATTGTTCTGAATGGTCTCATTAAAACTTTTCTTGTCTGTGATTAACTCATAATGCTGACACGTACATGAATATCAGAGTGGATGTGTCAGCCTTAAACAAACACTGATTTCCTGCAGTGCTTGTTTTCAAACCTCAAATTTTCTAATTTAACACATTTTGTAACTTTTGACTGTCTGCCCTGCTTCCCTGTGGAGCATAACTGAAAGCTGCCTGTTAGTCTTTTGTCAAACACTTTCTGTGCTTTGGTTGACCCTCATGTTTTCTTTCTTAAATGCATCACTCCATCCATAATGCATCCTTGCCCTTTTGCATGAAAGTTTCTCTATTGACTTTCTGTTCTGTTTTAATAAAGTTTATGTCTTCCATTGATTGTGAAACTATTGTGGGTCCAGGTCCACTTTTTAATTTCTCAATCGACCCCCAAATGAGCATCCTACATCACTTTTGGCCTACTTTTCTGGAAGAAAATAATCTATAACCTATTTTCCAACCACTCTGAGACAGATCGGCAGATTCAGACTTTTCTGTGTTGTCTAAATAACCTGTTTTGAACTTTTTCGACCCACATAAAATGGCGATGAGCTCAAAACGCAAACAAAACTGTAACAGAAACTTTACTCACCTTTTTGTTTCTTAAGGGGGTATATCTACCAAAGTGTGGAAGCAACTGCTAACGAAAGAATGATTGGTGGAAAAGAGATATCCTCTCAAACAAAGGGTGAAAACACGGAAAAGCACCAGACTCTGAAATTATGGACTGTAAGAGGATGACTTGGAGGCTGAGAGAGGCAAAACAGATGTTGACATCTGCTCATCCATGCAGAGTGCACATATCTATGTTTCTGAGCCCTTTGTGATGCATTCAAAGCAGAAGTGATGAATGAATGCATCCTTTCTCAGCCACCACTCTTTCACATTGAAAGACCATTTGGCTGTTGACAGACCTGGACAAACCACGTCACCACTGAGTGCCTTGGTTGTTTTCAAAATGAACGTTATTAAGAATGAATGCATGGAGCCGTCGGCATAAATTTGGTCAGAGTTGAGAATGAAGCTCTTAAAAAGCAGCTGGTGTAGAGTGAAGATAAGACGAGTACTTTTTTATAAATTGCAATTCCTTTTGAGGAATAAAGGGGCTCTTAATAAAAAGCCACAGCCAGTGTTCAACAGTGAGTTAAATCCATACAGTGTTCCACTGGAGAGGAAATAGAGACATTTGGCTGGGCACATGGCTCTGGCTGTGCCATGATGCCTCTATTTACTCGTTTCAGACTCAGTCACAGCTTTAGGTCATTGGGGTTGCTTTTGTGATGAAAATTTCATTGAAAAAAGTGTTATGCATGCAATGTCTGGGCAATGAGGGTGGTTGGTGTCCACAGGCTGGTGTGTATATTTAGTCCATGTAATTGAGCAGCAAGTCTCTTACCAAAAAAACAGATGCTGAAGTAGAGAATTTAGAACTTTACTGTAGAAAAGTCATACGGTGTAAAAAACATAACAAATCACACAACTTAACTTTGTAAGAAGCATTTGAGACCTCTTCCAGGTTTGACCCACTAGATTTACACTCAAAAGCTGCAATGAGTAAATGGTCTGTAATTTGGAAAAGTGACTCATTATGTGCACAGCCACTGTTAATATTGTTGTGAATTTACTACATCCCAGCATTTGCTTTGATGAGTACTTGGGGTGAAAGAAATCAGTAATGTATGATTATATTGCATCACATGGCACCAAATGTCATTATTTTTGTCAGAATATGTCGGCATTCTAAACAGGATGTTGCCATTTTGACGTACCAGCACCTCTGCCTCTTGATGGCACATGTGGAAACAGAAAGTACAGTATGTTACAGAGGCACTTTGTTTCAGCTTCAGTTCACATTTTTGCACACTGATTCTTATGTCAGTAATTAAATGTAGAATTGAGACTTTCTTCCCATTTAGAAGTATTTTATCTCCTCACATAAACAGCCATCTTTGTCAGTAATGATGTTTTGCAATATACCAACCGTTACAGACTTATATCATGAAAAAGAAAAGAAATCCTAGGTTTTAATGAGCTAGAATGTATTTTAAGAGCAAAAATGTAGCCCTCTTTTTATCCTTCACATTTCCTCTACTACCCTTCCTCTCTATTTCATTTTTCTTCCTTATGGGTCAAGGAGTACTTACACCAGTAATCTATCCTACCGATAAGTGAGACTGAGGTGTAAGTGCAATGAGCAACAAGAGAAGTGTCTGTCCCGTCTTCTTTCCTTCTTCCCCAAGAGATGAAATCCAGTTGTCAGGCCAACGATAACTGATGCATGATGGGCCCCGGGGTCTGTGCAAACCTGTCGCTGAGACATCCTATGGATGTTCACTGTTGAATCTTTCATGTGCTATCAGCAGGCTGATAAGGTGCAAATAGGATTCACATGCTGTGGCTGCTGTATTGCCTCGGTAAATCTGCTGTAAAGACCAGTTTTGGTCGGATTTGAAGGAAAGGCAGGAGCCAAGTTGACAGGTATGAACAGAGTGAAAACAGAGACAATGGTGAAGATAACATCTAAGCAGACATTTATATAAAAGACACCTCTCACTATCTCCTCTTTCACTAATCCACAGTATAGATACAGTCTCAACTAACAAATAATTTTAGTATTAAAGCAGTGAAATTTTCCATAGGTGGACATAAATATGCAAAAAATTTTCTGCTGCTTAATGCATTCCTTGTTTTTGTTTTGTTTTTTTTATCCCCATTCTTCTGTCTACCTGTCATTCCTCAAGGTGGTATGGTGCTCATCAGCCACATCCTCCTTTGTTCTTTTTTACATCAGCATTGGCTCTGAATATGATCGCAGATGGAGCAGAGGGAAAAGAACAGTATAGTTTTTACTCATTTTGATTAATTTTAGCTGTTGTTCAGCATATTCCTCTTCCTCCTGGGGGGGCAGGGTCAGTTAAAGGGAAATGACATACAACCAAAACTGCAATTCTGTTCAACAAAAAAAAAAAAAAGCTTTTATTTCCCTAAAGCTTGTATCCGCTAAAACTATATGAACATAGACCTGAAGAGGGAGGGGCTTGTCTTCAATGACACATTTATCAATTGTGGAAAAAAGTCATTGTCAAGAACCTGCATGAGTCTCTTTTTCTATTTCTCTCTGAAAAGAAAATACACACTCCACCCTAATTTTTAGGAGGAAGTAAAATCATAAGGGAAAAATCTGTAATAAGTGATTTAAAGATTGGTGGCATCATAATATTCTTGCTGTATTTAGGAGCAGAAGGAAGTTCACAATTAATTTATCGGCTGCTGCCACTGGGAATTTCTTATCCGGTTTGGTTCAGGACAGTCAGATGTGAGAATTAGTTTGTAAGCACCCCTGTTTTGTTAGTTTGACTTTGTTTTGTTTTCATGTGGGATCTGATCTATTTTAGTACTTAGAGGTGAGGAATTAAGTTGCTGGCGTAAGACCAGGGAAAAACAAATGTAATTCTATGCAAATAAGCAACTAGTTTACTTTATCTGACAACCATAAGTTGTTAGAACAGACATTAAAAGTCGTTGCAGCTGCTTCATAAATTTTTAATTTGGCAAACAAAATGGATTGATAAAGGTATTGGGTTAAGGTTATTCTTATTTGTTCCCTGTTTTCTAACTCTCCTCCTTAGTTTTTCCATCTGTTTTTTTTCCATCCTCTCCTTCTTTGCTGAGTCAGTGCTTGTACTTACACAGAGCCATGCTTCAGAATGATATGCTGAATAAGTACCCTTATATCCATAGCTGATATAGCAAAAGGCTGAGGGAGATTTGGTGGAATAAGGGAGAAATCACCAGAATGATTATAATGAGGGTGACTATTTTTTCTTATACAGTGCCCAAAATAGAGAAATATGCTGATGTTATTTCAGCTTGGGATGTGAAGTGAAACATGTAGAAACATGGTCATATTATCCATTTCCACAGTTAAAAAGAATCTCACATTTTCCAGCTGATCTGAAAAGAAAAGAGGCCACTTGGCTGGGTCACATGCTCATTAGGGTAGAGGTCCCTTAGAAGACAGAGTCCACCGACTCGGACTGTTATCTGGTGCATTTCTGACACATGGATCCTTCCTACTCAACTAAGACTGGGGCAGTAGCCGTCAAGCTGTTCAACTCGTCTGCAATGCACTGGGCCAACTCGAGGAAAAAAAATGCTTGCTAGTTGGATGTCTTCCCAGAGCAATTAGCTGAACCCACATGCCTGTTTGATTAATACACGGATGAAAATTAGCTCTCCCAGCCACTTGAGGAGACGAAGGCTGCTCCATCGTGACCAAGTTAGTTTGTACTTTGCTACAGTTGACTCATCTATAGGGCGTATGTAAGGGTGTAACATTTTTTAAAAATATGTTGGAATTGTATGATCCACATTACAGCTCAGGCTATGATAAATGGACCAGGATGCAGACCACAGTCATCTGTGTTGATAAATGAATCTTTTCCCCCGTCTTGCTTACTCCACCTGCTTGCCAGTTTACATTGCCATGCAATCCTCGCTCACTCAACCGGGATGCAATCCATACATATGTGACAGATAGGGCATAGCTATCAAAGCTGGCAGTCCCAATAATTAGAAAAAGGCAATAGTCGAGGCTAGGGAGACCATTTCCCTGATGGATTAGCAGCAATCGCTTACAGCAGTGTCCCAGAGCTGTTTACACTAGCAGTCATAAAGCAGATGTATTGACTATTGGCAATGCCTTTCTCTGGATCCACTTGATCTAAAGCAATCGAATAGCAAATCAACAGATATAATAGCACACAGTGGTCTGTTTCCAAAAACAACAGATGTATTATCAGCAGAGACAAAGAAGATACATAAACCACAGGCTTTTTTTTTGGTTTTCTCTCATATTTGCACACTTGCAGACACCCACGCACACACACACACATGCAGATGCACAAACTACCACCCACCTGGGAGGGATGGTCTGAGGCTGCTTAGGCTACATTCAGACTGCAGGCAAATGTGGCACAAATCAAATTTTTTTGCCCATATGTGACCTGTATCTGATCTGTTAAAGACAGTTTGAACAGCACAAATCTGACCCAGGCCACTTTTATATGTGGTCCTAAATCCAATAAGTATTAGTATAGTATATTTTACAATGCGACTTCAGTCTGAACAGCCATCATTGAAATGCTACAAATGTCACAATTCAGCATCCCAGGTGTGTTACTTCCATAAACACAATGTGTGCCTGCATAGTCATGTATTAAATTAGGATCTCTTTTGCATATGTGTGTCACTTCAGGGCTGCATTCAGTTCATACTCAAAACTGATAGAAGTCACGTTTAATGTATAATATGAATGAGCACACAAAAAAAGTTGTATTTCATCAAAAAATCTGAATTGACCTGCTGTCTGAACATAGCCTTAAGGCTCATTTATGGGCATGTTTATGTATGTAAATAGGTATGTCCATTTCTAATGTTGTCACATGTCACTGCCTTCATACTGCTGTGTGTCCTGCATATTCAAGTGAGCATTTCTCAATCAATCCAATAGAAGGTGCCACTTTTAATTACTATAGTGGCCAAATACCATGAAGAGGAATAAAGTTTTTTTTAAGAAGAAGATAAAGAAGAGAGTCAATAACAAACATGGTGATGACAGAAGAGGTTTAACTAATGTGGTTACTAATGGTAATATTGAGGAGGGTAGTTATCATAAATATGTTGATAGGTTTTCACAAACTCACACAGTCACTTTTCATGGAAATGATTCATTTCAAATCTCAACAGTGTTTCCATTGTTCCCGGTGGTACTGCTTCATTTCGTCCATCTGGTTTTGAATCCACAGGCTCCTGGAAAACAAACAGAATTATGCAGAAAATGTATGCAGGGGGGCTTTGGCCTGGTGGGAGACCACACCCACATTTTCTGGAACAATCCCATGTTATTAGACTATTGGCAAAACATTAAAAAGGAAATTTAAAAATGTTTGCATATAGACCTGCCTCTAGTACCATCTGCTTATGTATTTGGAATTTTGCCAAAAGAAGTTGAAGACAATAATATAATTCTGCTATCAAAGATTCTCCTTTTGATCATAAAAAAAAATATAACAGTGTCTTGGCTCAGGCCCCAGCCCCCCACAGTAGCACAATGGAAACAAACAATGAAAGATGTGAACAGTATGGAGTTCATAACGGCTGGACTGAATCTGAGGACTGGAGTTTTTCGGAAACAATGGCTGCCAATTGGCTCCTATTTCTTTTTGGACTGAGGTGGAGAGAATATGGAGGTAAATATTTGGCCATGTATTTATTTATTTGTGTGTGTGGAGATGTGTACATGTGGTCATTGCCTTGTGTGTTTTTTTTTTTTCAGTTTGCCTGTGCTCTTTTCCTTGATTTCATTTGACTGTGTTTTGTAACATGTGACTGTGCTGTTTATGAACAATTGTTAAATTCAAACAAAAAGGAGTTTAAAAAAATGTATGCAGGGAACAGACAGAACGCTCCATCCGTATCCATTTGCGTCTTTAATGTAGAGCATAAATGAGCCCTTAGAGAGGAGAGGAGCACACCCAGGAACTCTTCTGAGGGGCCCCACCTGCTGTTTTAATAAGCCTCAAATCAGTGAGCCCTCTCTGGGTCATTTGACCCAGAGAGTGGTGGTGGCTCTCAGGTCCAACACCCCCTGCTACGTTTGCAACAGCATGTGGGTGTCATTACACGACTGCTTTTCTTCAAGTATTGTCTAGAAGTACCATATAGCAAGCTTCCATTATACGCCTTTTAATTGACAAGACCAGAGTTAAATCTCTGCTGACAAGACACTTCTCTGAGTGTAAAAGGGTTAGAGGGGAAGTAAGAAGTTTTTCCTCACTCAGCCTATCACATACACACAAACAGGCTTACAAACAAATGCTTCATAAATCTAACCATGCTGGAGGCTGTCACGGCAGAGTGTAGAGAATCCATGCTTGCCATGACAATTAGCTGCACATCTGGCCTGATTATTGAGCGCATTGGCCAGACAGCTGGTGTAGCACTACCACTGGTTAGTGTAAAAGTCTGGAGGGTCCTGGAAAGTTGAAAACTGATGCTGTCTGAGTGGGTCAGAGGGAGCTGCTAGTTAGCCACTGAGTATAATGCTGAGTGAAGAGTGTGGCAAACACTGCAGGTGTATTTGGTGCAGATGAATGTTGTAACACCTGATGCCAGTAGGTTAATGCAGCTGCTCTTCTAGAACTGATAGTCAGCTGTTATGTGGAGAATAGAAGGGTAGAGGGGGTGTGAGTTCAACCTGTAGGCTTACAGAGAGGAGACGACACTGAAATTTTATGGATCATAACAATGCATGAAATGAAACAGAGTCTCATTGAAATGTTCTTAATGGTGCAACAGTAAAGTGAATTACTTGCGCTGTGTACTCTGAAGCAGGGGTGTCAAACTCATGTTCCACATACAGCCCAATATGACCTGAAGTGGGCTAGATCATTAAAAATAATAACATAATAATATATAAATAATGTCAATTCCATGTTTTGTATGTCTAGCTTCAATTTTTTAGAGTGAAAAAAGTAAAAGTATATTAACAAAATCTTCACATTACAAACTACCCTTTAAAAATGTGAAAAACATGAACAACCATGAACAAAATGAAATTTATTCAGAAAAAAGTGCAATTTTAACAATTTATGCCATTATTTTGCCTCAGTTTCTCATTTTCACATGTTCGTTACAACTTACAGATCACAGTGGATCTTTAAATATACATTTAATAACAGACAGAATATCAGTACCTTTTTTTTGTA
>JAPTGZ010000013.1:20397247-20412292 GCA_029814645.1 Fowleria isostigma
ATAAAGTGGCTATTCTATTCTATTCTATTCTATTCTATTCTATTCTATTCTATTCTATTCTATTCTATTCTATTCTAAATAGGATTGAAGATGGGCCTGTGGAGTTTAATTATTGAAGGAGTCAGACCCAAGCGCAGCATTTACAGTTTATGTAGACCACAGGGAAATACTTGAAAATGCATAATTCCATTTAAAAAAGCAAAATATCACTCCTTTAAATAAGTTTTGCCATATCCACATTCCAGTCAAAGGATTCACCTCTGTTGTTGCCATGCTGTGTTTACACTCTGATGTGCCATTCAGCACCTGTGTATCAGATCAAAAAGGGAAATACAGAGAGACATTGAGGAAATGTAAATGGATCAAGAGGGAAATGTGTGTACAGATGAAGCTGTAGGGGGTGTTGAGGAAAAGAACGTCATGATTAAGCCGTCTTCTGTCTGTGAAGAATTGAAACCAGAAAAACAAATCCCTCAAAAATGTGTTCCATTACCCTTTGTTTTTTTTCCGCCTTTTAATTGACTGCCAAAGTGTGCAGCGGAGAGAAAATGAGATCTTGACGTCTTCAAAAGCAGCTTTGATCTGAACGCACCTTGAGGCCCTGGAGGATCATCAAGGTTCCCTCTGTCCTTTTATCGCACAGTGTTTCTCTTTGCCCCTTGCTCCTCCTCCTCCTCCTCCACTCCCTCATCCTTTTCTGCTCAGCGTGATCAGCGAGCGCTCTCTGATAACCCTGATACACACACGCCGACTGCAACCTCGTTCTGGCGCCCCTCATTCTCATTCCGCTCTTGCCAGCAGCATTTACCTCGACGCGCTCTTGCACACTGCAAGGTCATGTTGAAATATTTCAGACGGAAATGCTCTCCGAATTCTACCACTGCTCTTCGCGTCCCCTGCACAGAATTCCAAAGCCAATTTTCTTTGTCTTTGAGAAAAAGGAAGGAGAGACTCTAATGAGAGGATTACACAAACTTTTCTTGGCATCTTAACTCTGTGCTCAACTTACATTGTGCAAAAGATCAGCATCAGCGTTTTTTACTCAGGAGAAGATTTGTTTTTTTTGAAGTAACATCTAGATGGGGCACAAAAAGCAGGTTTTCGAGTAATGGGTAATTAAAAACATATTCAAATCCCTTAAGAAGCAGTATTTTGTCATCAGATAGAAACCTCATTGGAACACGTTAGAAACTGAAACATGACACTCATTCCAGTCAGTAGACATTTGGATCATGTTCGCTGACAGGAGTCTCCAGCTCTTTACCACTGAGAATCTGTGATCGCTGAAATGAAATCAGAAGCCAGAGAGATGCTGTCTTCCCCTGGCGCTAGAAGTTTTAATTGGATGTAATTGAAAATGTATCATAAGGCAGAGTTCTTTCCTGCAGTCTCCAATGGACCCCCTACCTACTTCAGTGATTGACCCACAGACACAAAGTAAGATGAGCTAACCTCTAGATAAAAGACCAAAAGCATAACATTCTTATTCCTGACATTAGCCGACAGCTGCAGCAGATTAAGGGCTGCTAAGCAGTAGTTTAGGAGTGCTGGTGTTTAAAGAGCAGCTTGGGCTTATTGTCAGTTACCTACCAGTCCCTTCATTTCAACGTTGCAGGCTTGACTGCTTCCAGTCATTCAGAGTTTTTTTTTTCCTTCTGTTTCCAGAGATATGTTCGCTTAAGGGAAATGGCCATTAAAATGTCATTACTGCTACACTAAAATCATTTTTAAAAAAGCACTGGTTCCCAGCGGCTTCCCGTCGTAATGGGCTCAATACATTCCCTCAGCACCAGGAAGAACCTTAATGTTGCGGAACACAAATGCTAATCTCTCTGTAAATATCACTCAAATTCACTCTCCCTTCTGCTTTTCAGACATAATAGCATGGATTCATTCTGCTTTGCCCTGGTAAATTGAATTAATTCTCCAGGCCAAGGTGTTATGATTATTCTAAGCTTTCTCGTGCGTGGGCTGTTATGGAGATGATCCTGGTTTTTCTGCTCAATCCAAAAGCTTTTGCCTCACCCTCTCTATTTTGTTTTCCTGCTGCAGCATCTCCAAGGTAACAATAGACAAAGCTTTGATGAAATTTTCATTCACATGCGTCTGGCTAATCGCTCACTGACAGTATTCATATTCATATCTTAGAATCAATATTGGATTTTGGCTTGCACGGTGGGCACAAGCGGAAAGACTTCTAGGGCCAGTCCATAACAGGAATCAATTGATTAAATGCCTAAGAAGCTGGAAGCATTTTGCCATTTGAGATGTTCAGCCTTCTTTGCAGAATGAGATCATCCTTTGAGCAGTACATCGAGCTGCTCTTAGAAACTCATCTTGGTTTAACTTAGTTCTGATCTTTGAGGAGGAGAGAGCTGCTGCCTGCTTCCTGTTTTCATCCTGTCTATTAAACAGTGTCTCATATTCTGTTGATCCCTCTGCAGCATTAATCATGGCTACCGGCGCTTCCACTCGTGCCGCCATTTGAGCATGCTCAATTAATACCCTAATCGCAGTTGCCGTCAGTGCATGCCGATACTGTGACCCTGGCTGAACACCGCAACCTCTCTACGCAGAACCAAAGAGTGGTTGGGATGCACATAAATTTGGCTGTGATTATACTGCTCATTAACTTACTGTACAACCTCTGCACTTATTTACTCAATTAATTTGCTATTTTAAGTTCTGTTAACATTAGGGTGTTTTATTTTTCTTTTTTAAATACTTAATCAGCCATGAATAATGGAGTACCGCTGCGAGCGAAAGCCACACATTCACCTCTGAATATCTTGGCATATAGAAGGTGGAAAAATACATGCACATAGTTAATGAGACAATGGAATCGATGATGTTGTCCGGGCTGCAGAGGGGAGATAGCCATGTGCAAAAGTGACCCCAGCTGTAAATGAGCTTGACCTGTTGTGACAGCTAGGAAGTGTCCTGCCAGTGGTACGGACAGCAGAGAGGTGGCTGCAGTAGGATCTTAGGGCTTTGCACCAGAAGATTTACTGCCAGACAGAAAATTTGTCTGCAACACGGCTGTCTGTTACGTCCTCTTGTCTGTTTCCCTCTCTCTCGTTCCCTCTCTGGCAGACTGTAACTCTGTAAATGACTTTGACCTTTCCTGGGACTGAGGACAGGAACCACAGAGGGAGAGGAGGGAGATGGTGGTAGATGAGAGTGGAGTAGGCGGTTGACTGTAATAAACTCGAAGCAGTGGGCGGCTGTCAACACTAATAGATGGGAGAGGGGAGGAGGTCACAGGGTTGATGAATACTAAAGGTGCCTGAGTCTGCAACAAGTACTCAGTTCTTTACCAGGCTGATGTGCATTAGCTCTGATGCTGAGTGTTGTCTTTTAGGCTGTGAGGGCCTTTTTTCGAACCTATGAATATATATCATTTGATTTATGGCACAGGACAGTAAAGCAAAAACCCCATCACACGTACACACTGTGTTTGTTGTATTGTTATTCCTACGTGAAATCTACAGCTGATTGTGTATTGACTCTATATTTATCTGCAATGCCTGAAAAGAAAACAAAAAATTGTTCCGCGCTTGGTCTTAAATTGTTTGTTTACTTGTGTGTAGGCACCTCGCATCAAAATCTCTTCATCAACATTCTGCTCAAAGTGTTTCTCTATTTTCTGTTCACAGGAGCGGGGAAAGATCGGCGTGATCTTCAACGTGGGAACGGATGACATTACCATCGAGGAGAGCGCGGTGATGGTGAGCGACGGCAAATACCACGTAGTGCGATTTACGCGCAGTGGTGGAAACGCGACACTACAGGTGGACAACCAGCCAGTGATCGAACGTTTCCCCTCAGGTAGGAACACAGAGCCGCATCTGTGGACCAAGAGATGGAGGGTGATGTCAGTGTTGTGGTAGCATTCAGTGCTGAATTCAGAGATAACTGGGGAACACGGAGGAGAGAGAAAAAGTGGCTTTAGTAAAATATTATTCATAAATTCAGCCTTCCGTCTGCCATTAAAGCAGATTTTATAGAGCATTCTGTGAGGGTTCTGCTGTATTTATCATGACAGTCATATTTAGAGCGTGCCTGCATTATTCTAGGTGATTATGTCAGGTTCTAGTCGAAAAAGCAGGAATAGTCAAGCCTCATTCCTCAGGCTAGTAATCTCCCATCTAAAAGCATCCAACTCTCTGCAGTTTGTCTAACACTATAGCTCCTGGCGCTGTGAACAGCACGCTGAACTGAAGCCAGCACATTGTGAATATGCTGGGCAGGTATGGTCACCTCCACACACACACTGTGTGTAGGCGTTTGTAAGTCATGCCTTGGCTTCAAGCTGAGCACAGACGCAACATTGTAACACGCACAGACTCTAAACGAGGGCAAACACCTAATGAGTCACTGCTTGGAGTGCGCTAATTCCCCCACTTGTTGTTTAACCATAATTGCAGTATTGTAATTTGGCCTAAATTATGAAGCTATTTTTGGCTGTTTTCCACATTCCATTTAATATCTCTCCACTGTGTTTCCCTTTTCTTAATGGTTGTTCAAAGGAAGACGTTCTGTGGTCCCATCGCAAGTTTCTGTTTGGTAAAACCAAATCAGAATCTGTGCCTGCTACCGTAACATAGGAAACTACTAATGACAAAATAGATGGTTGAAGTCTTTAAGTGTTTTTGACTCTGATACATTTGCACATGTTGAAATGCAGCGGTCCTTTGACTCTACTCTGATGTTGTCTGCCTTGTAACTCTGTCTATGTATTGTCATTGTTTTAAGCAGCGGGGAGAGTTCTGCTAATGTGGCCTTGATATTTACTCTAGCTGACATATAGAGCAATGGGACTGTGACATTCTGTGTCACAGCAGTGATCCCATATTTTGAGGCTTTGTTTTGGCATTGAGGAAAGCATATTTTCTCGCTCATCTGTCAGTGCAGTGGGGCCGGACTGAGGGGCATGCATCACAGGCAGAAGAGGAAGCGCCCTGTGACAGTTACTCCTTTCAGTTGTTATTATGATGGAATTGCAGCCCTTTTCACAACAGCACACACTCCAAAGAGAAGCCGTCAACTTACAATAGCGCTAACTGTTTAGAAAATAACAGCGCAGACGCCTGTTAACATTGGCAAGTGAGTGTCATCATCCAAATCTGTTTTGTTTCATCTGGAAAACATTAATGCACAACCCATATTGTATTCTTTTTCTTCCTCTTCCCTTCCGCCCCCTTTGCCGTTGTTGTCTGTGTCAAAGGCTTCTTTCCTTTTCCTCGGCGGATCAAAAATTCCACAGTGTTATTTTGTTGTTGTTTGTTAGTTTACTTCATGAGTTTTATGTTTATCTGCTAGAGGCTGAGGCCCATCTGAAGTTTGGAGAGATTATGGGGACTAAGGGAAGGAAACAGATGAAGTAGAAGGGGGGATGATTGGCTGGTGTGCATAATGGCTTTGATTCATTTATGTGAGCCAGATACACTCCAACTATTTTTGGCCACCCGCTTTGAAGGCTCCGGCACCCTCTTTGAAGGTTCCAGTCATCATCGTCTGGTGGGGCGGCGTCCTAGGGAAACGGAGATGTTACACATTAGCAAAGCAAAAGCTCAGATGAGGCTGAGGCACAAAAGGGCGGAGGAATACGTAAGGGAGAAAGTGAGTGACAACTTCCTCACAGGAGGTGTGTAAAACAAGAGAGAGTGGGGTTATATTTTGCAGAAGACTAGAAGAAAAAGGGGAGCTCCCTTGCTGAAACAAGTTCCTTTGACCCAGATTGGAGATTCAGACATCATCTGATTCTCTAAATGGGACAAAATACCCACAACTGGAAAAACATGTAGACCTGCTCCTTTTTCTTGATTCTTACATTATGCAACATCATAACCATATTTCCCAGTGGAACACACACACCAAAAAAAAAAAAAAATCTTAAAATGCCCAAACATTCAGATTTGGAGGAAAATAGAACAAGTTGTTGTGAACGATCCTCTCCGACGGGGCTTTCTGTGAGGTTTTACAGGTGCCAAATTTGTCTGTCTTCTAACAAAACAAGGAGGTAACAGGAGCAGTTTCCTGTGAAATCTCCTTCCCCAAAGGGACAACTGTGACCCGCATCAGCCTGTCTCATTGGGAAGCCCATTGCAGTTTTGAACCCTGTCTGATGCTTTACACACGCAATGAGTTACATGTGGGATTTCTCCTCTGATCGACCATAGACCACGAAATGTACAAGTTCCCAGAGGAATGGGCAAGGACAGGAAAGATGAAAGAGAATGTAAATCTGTCATCTCCAATCACACAGACAGTGAGGATGTTTTTCTTGCACACAGTCATATTTACACGCACCGTAATTAAGGCCCGAGTCCAAAGCAGTTGCTAGATTTAATGGTGTTTGCGTTGCTGTCTGAGAAAAGCCTCCATTAAGGGCCACAGTCGCCAGCAGCAGAGGGCTAGCGCAAGGTGATGATTTGGAGAGACAGGATGTTGACAGCAAACATGGTTGTCACAGACGAGGCACATTCAACAGCAAAGTAACACATCTCCTGATGTCCCATGAAGTGATGTTTGTGGTCCTCGGGGAGCATGTGTCTGTGTACTTTGTGTTTTGGACTGGATGCGTCTATCTGCATGGATGACCTAGTGCATTGTGTGTTTGTGTCTGTGTGTGTATGCATATATGCAATTGATGGACAGACAGCAGACAAAAAGTGTCAGAGCAGCATAAAGCCGAGTAATCCAGTGTGTCAGGTGTCCCCAGTGGGTCCCACAACAACAGTTACTGGCCCATCCCACCCTCCCATATCCCCAAAATGGCAGACGGGCTCAATAAAAAAAAAACAACAACAAAAAAAGCCCTGTGTCACACTGAGCACCTCAACCTGGCCTCAGATAAATAGGCAGATGTTAGCAGCAGGGCCATACGGACTGCAATTGTACCATTTCACACCCGATTCCCTTTATTTACTGGTCAGCTGTGAAGAAAGGTAGCAGACCCGATGTAGCTAAATGTTTAATCTACAGTGGTTTATTAGCAATTTTACACCGTGGTCCTCAAGTATTGTGATGTTTTGGTTGAATAAAGTCACAGGAGACAGAACTTTGGTCACACTTCTCAGACCCCAGTACACCACACAACTATGAGAGGGCAGTTTTATTTCCTTTTTTTCATACAACGTATGTAAAACAACATAAACTCTAGGGCAGCAACACGGACCATTCAGACATGGGAGCTGAAATATTTCCTCCACCAAGTTAGCTCAGCTACTCTCCCCAACAGGCACAACATGACTCCCAAAACTACAGAACATGGTACAAAACAGAGAATACAGTCATGGGAAAAATTATAAGACCATCAAAAGTCATCAAAAACACTGGTTATGCAATCAAGTACTAACTCCTGTGTGTATCATGTGACTAAAATAGAAAAGAAAACATGCAATGTCTAAAAGCACTGTTTTGTCAGTACAATATCATAGATATTCATGTAAGAACTGATGTGATTTTGGTTCTTATCAAAAAAAACATGGAAAATGGATAGATATCAGCTCTTAAATTCAACTCTTATGAGCTATTTTTGTTGTTATCATTATATTTCTCCAAACAAATGCACCTTTCGTTGTACCAGGCATTAAAATGAACAAGAAATTGAAGGAAACATAAGGTGGCCTAAAAATTTTTCCCGCAACTGTATATAATATCAATGTTCTTTTAACACTTATTTACAACTTACAACGTAGCACATGGTCACGTGACTTGGTGAAACTGTCCCCATAACAACAACAGTGCAGCTTGAGTATATTCCATTTTGATTGCGTGACAAGTGTGCATTTTATTGATAAGCGCATTGGTAAGACACAGTGGCCTCCTCATTGTTATAAATTGAAAGGATTATCCTCTGGTCTGAGCCACTACCAAGACCCCTACCTTTTTCTTCAGAATAATGTTATAATTACACAGATTTCTAGACGATTTTAATTTTAACACATAAGGACCCAAACATCTACCAAAACCATCTACTGATCTAAACTGTTTGATACATGTTGATCCACTAATCCTATTAATACATGTAAATAATTGGTGTAAAATACAGTTTGTTATTTTTACATGGTCATCAGATATGACCCATTTAGATGTTCAGAGGCTCCATAGTTACTGTGGAAACACGCCATCTTCTACAACGTTGATTCACCAGTAAAACCCATGGAGTTGGATCAATGACAGTGGGTAGACACGCTGGTTTTATGTTCAGTTAATGATAGATTTTGCTGAAAAAGATATGTTTTCCTCAGTTTTCTCTATTTTTGATATAATAATCCCCAACTTTACTCTAAACTTGTATAAACATCTACTTGATTAGTAAAATTAAATGTTGGAAAATACTTGATTTTCACTGAAAAAAAATACAAAATACAGAAGATATATACATACATATATATATATATATATATATATATTCATATATACACATATATATAATACTTATTTTACAATAAATGGTGATAAACTGCTTAAGCATGGTTAAATATAGAGAACAATTCATTTGAGAACTGACCTCATACCTGATTTTTTCGTAATCATTGCTGTTGTGTTTTGGTCTAAATTTCCCAGAATTCCCCATCCAACTATATACATTATGCCTATCACTATCTCATGAAACACATCCCCTTTGTCAGATTCAGTCCCATTATGGCTGCATTTAGAACAGCAAACTACAAAACAGTGAGTAAAACAAACAATGATAATCTGTAATGAATCCTAAAAGTAACCAAAGAACTAAGGGTTCCTGAACACTGATATGAGGCCAAGAATTGTTTTTGTTATTTGTTTTAATATTTGTATGTTATGTATCTGATTTAAAGGCCAGGGAAATACACAAAGGAAAGCCTGAAGGCATGTATAAAAGCCTTGATGCGTGGCCATCTTTTTTTTCCTAAACTGTGTAAATATGAAAATAAATAAACTGTGTGAATAATGCAGAAAATCCCCAATCTAAGCTCCTGTACTTTGTGTTTAATTCAAGTCCAAGGCCACAGTAGTGAGTTTGCGTGCAGCTCAGTGTGTGTGCATTAATGTTAGTTTCTAGCTTACTGGTATATAAAAAAAAAGCAATTACATTAAGTGTTACATTGAAATGAACATGTGATGGTGATTTCAGTTAGGTGACAGACCAAGGTAATAAGTAGTTCCATGCAATCACACAAAAGCTCTTACTCAATTGAAATAATGTTTCTGAGGCATTCAAGTTAAATACAGCCTCCCACAAAGCAGTGTTTCTGCAACACAATGAGTTAACACCCACGGTCATGTGTCGACAACAAACACGATGTGACTATAGAATCTTATCAAGTACGCACATGCTTCTTTATTATAGTGTAATTGTAATTCATAATGCTTCTATGTATCAACAATCAAACAGGGTTTTTTTTGTTGTTTTTTAAGTAAATTTACAGTAAATGTATCTTGGAAAGCCAGTTCCAGACGTGCTCAGTCTCTACTGCTTACAATAATAATAATAATGATGATAATAATAATGATGACTGGAATTCTGTTTATAGTGTGGTAGTACTGCATTATTCAGATTATTATTATAATATGTGTATCTGATTTATATGACATTATTTTTAGATCACGTAGATCATTATTATGTCATGTACATCATGTTTGTTTCAATTATTATTATAGGACTGGGATGGTTATTGAATCATGCATGTCATATTTATACTTGCCATTATAATATTGAGGTCACTTTTATATCAACCATGTAGGTCACATTTATATATTATCATTATAACATTTAGAACATTATTTTATCATTTATACAGTGTTTGAGGATGATGTTATGAATACCTCTTAAAGGTACTGAGATGGCACTAAATGATAATAGTAATACTTTTCCAATTAACAACACCTCCGCTAACTATTGCTAGTACAATGATTATCATAATTATCATTCACATCACACCATTGTATTGATCCTATTGGATCATTTCAACCATCATAGACTCAAAGTTCTTCAGCATGTACTTCAGCAAGGGTTCTGGACTACTACTGCAATACTTGGAAATCTATTATTTCTATGGCGTTTTTCAAGAAACTCAAAAGTGCTTTACCTTTTGATCCATTATTCATTCATTCTCACATTTCCACATAATGGTGCTCACATGAGGAGGTCAGATTTTTTTGTATAGAGCCCTTATTTCTATTGCTACCTTCTGATCCAACAGCTGCTCCTTGAAAAGAAATCAGACTAGGACAAAGATGGAGCTGCGGGAGGGAATGTACATGTGCATGCACCTGGGGGTGAATATAAATGTTACATGAATGGTTACATGGCTCCGCTTTGTCTAACCCCTTCCCATCATCTAATGACCATCCACTTGCTTTGCAAATCACCTATCATTATGTCTTTTATGATTATAGTAATCTTATCACTGTAAATTGTGACATTACAATGAGAGGAGATCTTGTGGAAAAATCCATCCATTTCCTGGAGTTTATACCACACTTGGCATTTGGACTTCATTTCAGTGCCCCTTGAGCTTTGGATCATCGTTACACATTTTACAACCCTAGTTATATTGTCACCATCGCTGCATATTGGTGATGATGACCGTATTTTGCCACCTCATAGCAGTGCCATTATGACCAGTGAGAGTGCACTGTCGTTCTGTCTGTTTCTTTCTCACCAGTATTTACAGGCAGCAGATCAACTATGAAGTTGTCACTTTTCTTTAGTCTCCGCCTTAGTAGAATTAGCAAGACGAAGTAGTAACGGGGCGGTAATTCATGGTTGTAGCGGCTGATGTTGGGGTGGAAAGACAAGAGAAATTGCACCAGTCTTCTATAACATTGTACTGCTGGAAAATGATGGACTAAAGGAGTAGAGGAAGACCGCCAGACACAGAAGGAGGAAGGTGGGGAGGAAAGGGAGCGAGGCGAGAGCCAGTGTACTGTCACAGCGGTGATTGATGATACTTTGCATGTTACTGAATAATAAGTACTTCACAAATTGGACTGAATCACAGCGGAGAAGATTACATACAGCACACTCTGTACGATGCTGTATATGAACATCCCCAGCATCCAGACAGGCACGCAGAATGGGAACTATTTCAATATCAGACTAATTACTTCAAACACACAACTTGAAATTCAATCAGACACAACAATGTTCATTTTGAGTAGACTCCACACCTTTAATACAGACAATAAAGCTGGATTTATAGCCGCGGGTAGTTCTGCATCATGTAAGTACACGGTATCTGACGCCACTACAGTATGCTCTCACACTCCAGTGTACTGTAGCCGCATCGTTTTGAGAAACTGTTGTAGTTTTCCTCCAAATTGGAAGGTGGCAATAGTGCTGGTATTGGCTGGTTTTAAAGATGAAACTCCACTCTGCTAAGGTCAAGGTCCACTTTGTTGTCTCCTGTGGAGGAAATTTGACTTAGACAGGGCATAAGCAAGCTGCACTGCAACATAGAAGACATAACACTTACTACTAAAAGCACACATAATATATGACTTACAATAAATAAGTTAAAATAAGTTAAAAATAGTAAAAAAAAAAATATATATATATACATATATATGTATGTATGTGTGTGTGTGTGTATAAAATATTGGGTTTCCTGGTTTGGACCATAGTAGCCAACATGGAGCAGTGTCTTGGCGAGTTTGTTGAAGTCCACAAACATATCATAGTTCTATTAAAAGTATTACAGCATAAGCGATGGAGAAAGAGGCAACGTAGGAGATGAGCTGTGCGATGCTTGAATGAAAATAGGTTAACCGATGGGGAATACTAAAATCTAATAATTATTGATTATGCAAATCAAATGAAGGCATCATTTAGTTAAGTTGTGTGAGTTTATGAATGTGCATAACCACACCGGTTTTTCAGGAGCAAAAAGTAAGAGACAAGAACAAAAGTGAAACAAGTAATGAAAAACAAAAACAAATTAACTATATACAGTGGAACCCCACAGCATTTTTTGCTGTATATTCCCGGTGTCACATGATCATAAATTGGCCAACCGGGAGGCCATGTCTCTGCGCCAACATACTGCATAGTTATAATCAAGGCTCTGTCTGCCAATGCATCGCTGTCCGAAGTGACAGTGAAGGTCATGACGCGTGATGTCCAAGTGACAATAAATCCAACTTAAGTCAAGAAGAGCAGAGGAAAAGAGAAATCCACAAAGTGCAAAGAAAGTGCTGTTGTCATTGTGCATTTTCATTTTCAAAGGCATTTAGAGGATGGGTTCAGCATGACAGATGACCATTAGACTAAAAAAAAAATGGGAAGTGAAATGTGGATTCATAGAGGAGGAGCACAAGGTCAGTCTCAGCTCCTGGAGCGACACTGTTAAGATGTTCTTACTCGGATAAATGGTCTAAGAAAACGGACAACAAAGCTCTGAGCAGCACCTTTCCCTTCCTCCTCCCTTTTTTTTTTTTTTATCTCTTTCTTAGTATCTCTACTGTTTCTAGATATCCATCTGTGTCTTCAAACTCTCTACACTCAGTGAGAAAGAAAACCAACTGTGAATAAGCAAAGGAGATAGAGACACAATGTAAGGTAGTCCAGAAGATTTTCTCCCCTGTTCCCTTTGGCAAGAGTAATATGAAAGCACTCAGCGGTGCCAGTTAAAATTCTAAAGTAGAGAAGAGTAACAGGATTAGGACAGGAGAGGGGTGCACTCTACACAAGACAACACAGTCAGACAAATGGCTGCAGGCATACGGACTTTAGCTGAGCATGGACTAGATTTCACTTCAGTAGCCAGGACCTCCAAGCAAGAAGTATCCAAGCAGCCCTGTGTGACTGTGGACGGTCCACTGAGCAGAAGATGATAGATGGAGTGTGTGGGATGATGCACACATGAGTACACACTGACCCCATGTCCAGATCTTTGTCTTGTAATATTAGTTTGTAGGAGAACCTCTAGTGTCTAACCAGACCACCATGCAACATTTTCACCACTAGGCAAGGCAAATGTACTTGTATATTCATAAACAGGGCAATTCACAGTGCTTTACAAAAATGGAAAAGAGACGAGTTAAAAATACAATAACAATTAAAACATAATAAATAAAACACAAATAATAATCAATTAAAATAAAGTAAAAGGTCAGAGTGCACATAGAACCCTTTCAGTTGTTCTATGCACAGTAGAACAAGTGTTTTCAGCCTGGACTTAAACACAGTCAGAGTAGAGGCCTGTCTCACGTCATCAGGAAGTCCGTTCCAGAGTATATCTATTTAGTTTATCTACTATCTATCTAGTTCATTTATGGAACTGAGACGCAGCTTCACCATGTTCAGCCCTGACTCTGGGCACCAGCAGAACATGTCACAAATGTACTTTGCTGTTAGACCATGGACAGACTTATACATGAGCAGAGCTGTTTTAAAGTCTATTCTGAGCCACAGGAAGCCAATGCAGAGACCTGAGCACAGGGCTAATATGGTCATACTTCCTGGTTCTAGTCAGGACCAGCAGCAGCATTCTGCATGTACTGCAGTTGTCTTACAACTCGTTCAGAGAGTCCAGTGAGAAAGCATTACAGTCGTCTAACCTGCTAGAGATAAATGCATGGATAAGTCTCTCTAAATCTGGTTTAGGTAGTAAACCTCTGATTCCACCAATGTTTTTCAGATGGTAAAAGGCTGATGATATTACTGCAGACAGTCATGCAGGTCTTGGTCACTAGACTGCGGACAGTGGAAAGTACCAACATACTTTTGGGACTTTGCTGTAGAATTGAATTTGTATACTTCATTTTACTGGGCCACCACAATGTTTACAAGTTCTTTCTTTTTTGTTGGAGTACAGTTCTGTGAGAGCTGTCGCTGGCTTAAAGGCAAACTGGAGGATTTGTTTGTTACTGTTTGCAAAGACCCGTTTTTTGTGTAGACAATGGAGAGTGCAGTGTTGGTTAATCAAGCAAAAGAGTGAATGAGGGCAGGGACTAGTGTTGGATAAATAGCCATGTGAGGAATAAAAAAAAACCCAAAACGTTCTGTTATTGTTCTTTCACATTTATGTTATAAATTAGAGCATGGAAAGGACACAGTGATGAAATGAAAGACCCCCACATTCAAACCCTGTGTGACCCTGTTTATTGGCCAAGCCATGTCTGAAGGTCGATGCCTAGAAACATCCCACAGTAAAAAAGGAAAACACAGGGGCTCATAACAGAATCAAATTTTACCACACAGTACTGTCTCAGTATTTAACCCATAAAGACCCAAACAGCTACTGATGACCAAAACCATCTACTGATATAAAGTGTTAAATAACTATTGATTCACTAATTCTATGAATACATGTAAATAATTGGTGTAAAATGCAGTTTGTCATCTTTTCATGGTCATCAGGTATGACCCATTTAAATGTAGTGAACATGGAAACACCCTTATAATGTTAATTCACAAGAAACCCCCTTGAGTCGGATCAATGACACTGCATGGAGACACTAGGTTTATGTTCAGTTATTGATATATTTCACTGGAAAAATCACTTTTTCTTCAGTTTTCTCTGTTTCTGATATAATAACCCTCAACTTTATTCTGAGTTTTAATTAACATCTATATCGTTGGTGAATTAAATATAGGAAAATATAGAATTCTCACTTCCAAAACTGCAACATGTACAGGACAGTATCACAAAAAATGGTGATAAATCACTCAAGAAAATTTAAATATAAAGAAAAAAATAATTTGGAACTGCCATATAAGTAGCACTGGGTCTTTATGGGTTAAAATTCCCCTTTAACACTTATAGACCAAGAACTATTTTCTGTGACGTCTTCCAAATTAATACTTGATTTGAGCGGCTGTGGCGCAGTTGGTAGAGCGGGTCGTCCAATGATCAAAAGTCAGCGGTTCAAATCCCACCGCCAACTGTCCATATGTCGAAGTGTCCTTGGGCAAGACACTGAATCCTAAATTGCTCCCAGTGAGATCTGGTAGCGCCTTGCATGGCAGCAGCCGCCTACTGGTGTATGAGTGTGTGTGTGTGAATGGGTGAATGTGAGGCTTGTATTGTAAAGCGCTTTGGGCACCATTAATGT
>JAPTGZ010000013.1:20553050-20563558 GCA_029814645.1 Fowleria isostigma
TGCTCGGCTAAGGTTCCAAAACAGGTGACGAGACACTAAAATGTGACATGTAAACACTGCAGAGAGTTGTCACTGTCATTGCATCATCAATGCACATCACACCATTTTTAAAAAACAGATTCAGAAGTTTACAGTAATTATGACAGTCCATGACAGTCCAAAAAGCAACACCATGGTAGGTTGAGGAGGTTCAGACATTTCTGTCCTTGGTGGCCGATGAAAAGATTCAGTGTCAGCTTGACGGGGCAGCACGTAATGAGCGAGTTTATCAGCAACTCTCTGAGCAGACGTCACGGAAGTTACGCGCAGCATTGCTCTGACGACCAGGTGTTCTAAAATCAGTAGTATCCTGTGATGGAAACGGTCTCCAGGAATTGTGCCTGGTACCCGATTTGAGTTGAGTCGAGCCAGGATCACATAATGGAAACGTGGTATTAACTGTGTCACTGTTTCGGTTTAGGTCCTCCAAATGGCACCAAAAACTCTTGAGCTAAAAGGTTTACTCTATACTAATTGGGTAGCCCCAGAACAGGAAAGGAAACAAGCGGAATTTTTAAAGCCATAAAGGATACAAGTAGTAAATAGTGAAAATCGAGATATTGATGGATTTTACTATCGGAAGAATAATGTATTATATCTGGACCAATGCAGATTTTCAGACACTGCTTACATTTCTCAAATTGGTTGTGCAATGATTGCAAGCGATAATGTTGCCAGTGAATAATACTCTGCAGTGGAGACACGACAACCGAGAGGGACGAGTGAAGGAATGTTCCAGTAAATTTCACCAATTTGTTCCACAAAGTTCTTGCAGTGGAAGAATGCCAAAATTGGGCTTTTGAGGGTATACGTGAGTAGAGAAGGGTGGTACAGTAGTGTAGTGGTTATAGTGGAGCATCGAACACCCAATAATGTATACCCTCAAACAGTGCAAACAGTGATAAAAGCACCTAATTTGGCAGGGTGGTAGACTTAAACACATATTAATTTTGCCTTATTTGCCACTTGAAAAATCCAAGATGCGGGGGATACCAGTATGCATGAAGTGGACTGATGATAAGTTACTTTTGTTTGCTGGTACAAAGATTACAGTTACGCTACTCCTACAATGATCTGTGCCTAGGGCTGGGAATCAAGAACTGGTTCTTTTTTGAGAACTAGTTCCCAGTAGCTCGATTCTTTGGAATCGTTTGCCTGCCTGCCCAACAATTCTACTTATCGATTCCGCTCTCGTTGCGCATGTGCGGTAATGTCACACACACGCTGCATTGTTTTGGTTCAGAACATAGCCATCATTCGTCCAGGCAGAAACTCTCCAAAGTCGACACCAGGTCCATTTGTTCAAAGGAGGAAATCCAACAATAAGAGAAAAAACATTTGTCTCATAGCATGACATTCATCCGCATGAATGTCACATATTTGATGCGATACTTAGTCGTGCTTGTGTACAACAGCCCTCCGTATCGTTCTATGCTTGGTATCGGTCTGCGGCTTCACTCCACTGAATCCTCATCACCGGTACCAGTCTGCAGCTCTGCTCCACCGGTACCGTGGTGGCTCCAATGTAACTGATAGGAAATAGAAGCAGGAACATTAGGTAAATCACACTATGTATCAGTATATTAATCAGATACACTGTAAACTCTGATCTACCACAGCTCCAACAAACACTAACATGTATTATACCGGCATAGAACATGAACTGGACCCGGTGTCATCTGTTACTATTATTATTATTATTTGTACATACTGTATATGTTATATTTTCTGTGCAGAGATGGAAATATAAAAGACAGTTAATGCAAACAGACCTGTTTGTACTCTTATTCCCTCACCTAATGAGAATCAATAAGGAATCGGATCGATAAGCAGAACCAATAATGGAATTGGAATCGTTAAATTCTTATCAATTCCTATCCCATACTGTGCTTGCAATCAGCATTCACCCAGCTCACCTACTCTCACTCACTTGCCTCCAATGGATCCAGTGAATATCTGCAACTCCAGCACTTAAGGCATCTCTCATCACTCTTTTCTACTCACACTTGTGCTACATGGAATGTTCCAACCTATTTTCTTGGTATTAGATCTTTGGTTTTGACCCTTTCCTGTAGGCCCATCTGATTTGGCCTGTTAGTCTACCAGATTGGTTCCCTGTTTTATGCTTGTTGCTATGGACTGATTCTTGCTTTGCTGCTTTGGCATGGACCTCCACCTATCTCTATCCTGGAATCATATAGGGCAAAGTACATCTTTTGATGTCTACAGGTGGGACAGCCTGAAAGCAGAGACCAGGTCAAAGCAGTGATGGGACATCAGAAGACGAGTCTTAGCAACAAGCAAAAAAAACCCGACCATCTGGAAAGAATTTCTCAGGGTCTACAGAAACAAGGCATAGTTGTTCAAATTACTTTTGGTCAAGGTCTGCAGAGCTGGGGCAATCAGGAGCCTGGTGATAGCTATAAAGGGGCCTCTCACTATCACCAACTCCAGCAGCAAGTCACTTGATGCTGTCTCCCCATGCAGCAATGAAAAAGCTGACACCCAACTGTTTGTACTTGCCCGATATGTTGTTCTCAATTGAAATAAATCGCGTGTTACCAAGGATAATGACACTAATGTGTTCATCATATCAGTGTCTGTCCTACCATCCCCTCAGAAAATTAATCTTCAAAAGAGGTAGATCTTCTTCAAAAAAGGACCCAAACAAGGATACCAATTCATGACTTAGTTTCTGCAGTTGGTCCACAGAATGCATTGGTGATTTTCTGTCATGAGCTCACTGGGTGCAATATTGTTTCTGCCTTTTGAGACCGATGCAGGGAATCTGTATGGCTCACCTGGAGCATGTGTGATGAAGTGACTGAAACCTTTGTTCCAATCAGTCAGACTCTATACAAATGACTTCAAGAAGGAAAAGCCCGATGATGCCATTCCACCATCACAGACTGCCTGGAGGTAACATGGAAAGTGTGTTGCCCACCAGACAGGAATAATCTGGGCACAGGCAACCGTTACAGAGGAAGACACCAGGAACCCTTCTGACTGGGAGTGGATTTGAAAGGAAGACACATGGAAAGTTTTCTGGACGACCCTTCCACTGATGGCAGTATGTTGCCAGCAGTTGACCAAGTGCAGCTGCAAGAGAGAATGAAAGGTCAGATGTTATTGTTACCACCATGGACTCACCTGCACTGGTCTCTGCAGTTGCATGTGTGAGAATGAATTACTCTTACATGACTATGATGCCAAAATTTTGATTCTCGATTTCTGGAAAGTCTACAACTCTACATCTACATTTCCAAAATGTAGAGGTAGGCCATCTCAGCGCTTAGTTGAATGGACTTTCCACCAGTGAACAGCTGCATTGATGTACATGTATACTTGTGGTTTTGTTTGTGACACACAAACATTATCTCAAATATCATATAATGTCTTGTCTTTGTGCCTCTTTGGTAGCCATCTTGAAAGAAGTGGCCACCATTTTGAATTCTCAAGTAAGCAGTGAAGCATTAAGGTCATCAAGATGGAAATCATACATATTATGACCACTATATGTGTAATTGTAAGTATAATTGAGCTAATGTAAGCCTTCCATTGAGGAAAATCCATTCAGTGGGTCCATCCTGAACAGTGGTTTTTGTAAACTGGACAGAATTGAAGACCACATACCAAAAAACAACTGTTTTAAATTTGATACTCACATCATCATGTATATGATTTTTCCATTTATCTGACCTGCTATTAGAACTGCCTGCTTGGTTTCTTTTCGAGCACTCTTGCTTCCCCCCTCCATTTTGGTTATGGTGGGAGGAAGCAAAACCATCATCAGGAAACCATCTTGGTGATGGTGGGAAGAAGCTCGAGTACTCAAAGACATGCACCATCTAAATTGTTCATAGGTGTGAATGGTTAATGCTAAACCAGTGTCATCTCTAGAATATTCTGCTCCTTCACCCATTGTGAGATGGGATATCCTCCAGCATTCGTGCGACCTTGTTAAGGGTTCAGAAAATTAATGAATGTGTGTGAATAGTGATGCATCATTTTGCTCACATTCCACCTCCACTGAGGCAGACACAAAAACACAGAACCCCTCAGTCCTGCTGTTCTCTCACCTCTCCAGTCCATGCTCCATCATATTTATTACAGCACAGCTGTCTGTAGGTGTAATCCGCTCCCATCCCCCACACCCATCTCTTCCTCCCTGTGACCCTCATTTGTTTACAGCAGGAGCAGTTAGAGTGATAAGCAGCCATTGTGCCTACATGGAGAATCCTAATTTTTAAATCATACAATATATTTCTCATTGGATATCATAAAAGCCTGGCTCTTGCAGCTGCTTTTTTACAGTCTGATTGCTTGACTGCAGAAATTACTTTGTATATGGCTTGTAGAAGTATATATTTGTCACAAAGGACCTACTTGAGACAACAGTGGTGGAACAGGATCAAAATGATCAGTCACTACTCACAGGCTGTCTGCTAGCTCCCAAAATATTTCACAACTGAGTCACCAAAAATAAAGCTGAGAATGTTAAGAACAAAGTCAGTCATGTCTATATTCATTTTGTTATCCTTGAACTTCAAACAGTCAGGCTTTTCACTAGGTGACATGTTCCTTCACTGTACTTTGACTGAATCATTAATGCTATGTCTGCCCCAAATACTGGATTTACTAGAGCAGTACTGATCAGCAAGGGGGGATGGGACTCATTGAGGGTTCAGGGTGAATGTGAGGCTTCACAAGATAACAGCCATTGTTGTAGTTCAGTTATGATGATAATATTGGTTAAACATAAACTTTCATGTATTTCAAATTAATTCAACTTCAGCTCTTAGTTAAGTATATTAAGGTTTGTATCTTTATCTTACACTAGAATTATTCATTTAAAAATCTTTTACTCAATATAAGATTCACTTTTTTTGTGATTCTACTAGATGCAGCTAGCTTTAAAAAAATGCTGCTAAAATGCATGTTAATTGTTCATACTCTCTATTTGTGATGGGACACTTTCTATGTACAAGTATTAGGGGTTACTTCCAACAGTGGGCTGAATTTCTTATGAAATGAAACAGTAAATATTCATTCATCTTCTGAACCCACTTTAGCCTCACTCGGGTTGCAGGGGGGTGCTGGAGCATGATAATTATATTATCCAGTATTTCATTCACAGTCTCAAATCAGTTTTTGGATGGTACTGGCTATATGTCCTATTAGAAGAAGTTACACAAGGCTATAATCCACCTTTGAAAATAAATGAAGAGCCAGAAGATGGAAAAATAACACATACATGTAAAAATGCTGAAATTTTGTGTGTCGATGTTTGAGAGGAGAGCATTGCGACTGGAAGATTAAGAAAATGGCTATTCATTTTTCTCCATTCAAACGGAAAATGCCACCCACTGAACTGACAACATACCAACCTCAAACACATGGACTTCTTCAGATCAGTGAGTATACGAAGAAGCATTCAGCAATAGTATGTTGGAATTATGTCCCACATTCCATAGTGAGTTCATAAAATTGCAATGTGAAACCAGAAATAACCAATTGAATAAATATAAACTAACAAAAATATGAATCCTACCCTACGGTTTTTCCTCCTGCAATCAAGACCACACCCAAGAATCACCAGAAATGGGGCCAAAGACCAGCTGGTGAACCATCAGTCTACATCGTCCTGACAGGAACCCTGCCCCCCCCAATCATTTTAGATATAAGGCACCATAATGTTCATTAATTCCCAGATGATTAAATGCTGTGTCAGTACTCCTGTTGAAATCAATTCCAACATAGAATGTTGCTTTAAGGCTGTCTAAACTGGGCCTCAAATTTACTCTGCTCATCGCTTTGATAAATATGGAACATTAGCGGCAATGATCATAGAGACAAAAACATGAGTCTGAATGTCATGGTGGACATAAATAATTAGAACTGTTTTGTCAGAAGTAGCAGTATGAGAATAAGAGAATATCTTTAGAAACCAGGTGCTTTGAGGTACTAGAATTGGCATGAAAAAAATTATATACATAAGCCGCATTACCACTGCATGTTACCGGCTCGAATCCACTCGACTTGGTCTTTGTTTCCATTACATAAAAGAACCCTGAATCTGGTACCTGGTACTACTTTTTGAGTATTTGTTTGGCCGAGGTTCCAAAACAGGTGAAAAGATATTAAATATGACATGTAAACACTGCAGACCATAATTGGTCAGAGTTGTCTCTGCGTCATTGCTGCATCAATGCATGACACGCTAATTTTAAAAACAGATTCAGAAGTTTAGAGTAAATATACTGGTAGGCTAATCCATGATGACAACCCACAAAACGACGTGTGGTTGGTGTGGTCGATTGAAGAGGTGGCCGACGAAAACATTCAGTGTGAGCTTGATGGGGCAACACGCAACAAGTAAGTTTATCAGCAACTCTCCAAGCAGACATCATGGAAGTTACATGCAGTGTAACCAGGTACTCTACAGTTGGCAGTATCCTGTAATGGAAACAATCCCCAGGAATTGTACCTGGTACCTGAGTTGAGGCAAGCCGGTACCATGTACTGGAAAAGCAGCAATAGACTACATGAACAAAATAGAACCTTGGAGAAGGAACCGGACCATCTCAGCCTGAGGTACAACACTTTCATAAGAAACCAAAAGTCCCCCCAAAAAAAGGAGAAGCAGTTTTAAGTTAATGACAGTAATAAATGACTAAAGTCATTTATTAATGTACATAACCTTAATGAGTAGTCATTTATTACTGAGTCATGAGTCTGCGCTGCTGTTTGACTTGATTCCAACAGAGGGTACAGTCTATTCAGGTGGATGAAAGTGGGGATTAAGTTGCCTCTTGCCTACCAGAAGTTCTGATAACAGAATCTGAAATTTTTAATCAAGAGTGGACATCAGAATATTTTATTGCAAGTACTGATTAAAAGTTACAGTCAACAATACAGACAAGGTACAGCTAAATATACTGCAAACTCATCTTTGCAGGAAAGGAAAAAAGGACTTGGAAATTTTAAGTGTATGTCAACTACCCCAGGACTGCATTTCATAGAGATGTAGGTTATATGCTGGAGCAGACAGACTTGTTATTCAGTTTGTTTTGTGCATGGGGTGAACATAATAACATTCACTTTTTTTCTTGGAACCATAACCCTAGGCAAAGTTAGTTAATGGTCAAGGTTCCAGGCTAATAACTGACACAGTGTAAAGAGACCTGCATGCATTAGACTTGACATGAAAGGTATTATCTTCTACTTTCTGGGTTTAGGATGTGTAAAACACAACCTGAACCATATGTAACCATAACTTTAACCTCTCTACAGACTTCAGATTACCCGTTAGATATTGAGAGGTTAAAGTTTGGACCTCAAGTATTGATTTGGACAGCTAGTGTCAACAAAAATATTAAAGTATTTGAAATTATAGAAAGAATATAGCCAATGATATTAACTATGTTGCCTACCAACATTATTAGTCACTATATACTGAGAAAACTGAACTATACTAAAAAGATGACAGTGATAAATGGCAACCTTAATGAATGACTTCTTATGTTTTAACTTTGATGAATGAATTATAGTGTCATCTTGTCAAAGGCTCATCAGGAGATTGCAACATTTAAGAAAGCAACTGGTAAGCTGACGCTACTCAACTCTGAATAATGCATCACGACTCAGGTAAATCATTATTCATGACCAGTGCTACATCACACAGGTGTCTGAACCATGAATACACCTGCCGAAGTAGCCCCGTGACTGCCCGGACAAAGCCAGCATTCAGTTAGTGCGATTAATGCTTCTATTACACCAGTTCAGCAGTCTGACTCTTTACCAAGGTAAGGACAACTTCAATAAGTTAATCATGAGCACTGTATTGTTATAGACAGATGTCTGAATTTAACTAATAATGTATGTCTCTGTTTTCAGGATGGGGGAAGCTACTTGCACTTGTGGGTTCTGCCAGATCCATGACTGTCCATAGATGTAATATGGACTTTTTGTATCAAGAAGCTTTGGTGACACAACTCACTAAGGCAAAAAAACAAACTGTCTACCAGTAATACTTAAAAGTAAAGTTAAAATTCTGAAACATTAAATGGATATCGAATATTTTGTGTGCAGTTGGATCCTACCAGTTACTAAAGAAAAAAAAAAACTGCATGTTCGTTCACACCTTCTCTGAGCTTGGGGGTTGTCCAATTTACATGAATGTATCCTACATTGTGAAGGTAATAATTGTTCTTAAAGCCTCTTGAAATGAAATACTCTTTTTACAGTGTAAATTAGAATATGTTGTACATAATATTAAACATCAAAAAATATTTGAGATGATCTCCAAAGTTATGACTTAAGTTTGTAAACCTTGATGTTGGGTTTGAACTGGGCAAGACTTATTAAGGGTACGATCAACCAGGCAATTAATTCTGCTAACAAATATTTCAAGAGGCTTTAAATTAAAAAAAATGTGCTTCTTGCTAAACAGGGCAGTCCATCCCTGAAATTCCATTTCTGAAATTTGGTGTTTGTTCAAGTGTTGATTAAATAAAATCATGAATATTTACTGACTATCTCTCACTGTAGAAATTACTAAATTGCTAAAAAATGTACATAATTGTCTTGTTGGCAACCTGATTGATGACAAAGTGAAAAGCTACATTATGACCACCTGTGGTTGTTTTTGTATCCTGATACTGCTGAAGTTGAAATTGGAACTATGAAGCAGCTGGACGAGTTCCTAAGTTAGTGTATAGAGTGGGTGTGTGTGTGTATGTGTGTTGTGGAAGGAGTTGTGGGTAAGGGTGAGCTGGATGGTGTAGAGGGGAATTGTTAGCATATTGCATATTTTTGTACACTGCACTTGATTATGGTTGCAGTGAAGATTCCCAAACTGTTTTGTTTAAGAATTAATAAGACATGTAAATGACAATACTTTTGTGCATTCTGTCATTTAGCTTGTCACTTGTCAATATCAGACATTTAATAGGTCATTGACAGTTCCTGATATTGACAGTTCCTGATATTGTCACTAGTCAATATCAGGAACTGTCAATGACCTATTAAATGCCTGTTGTAAAGGGAGGCACAGTATTGGTTTGCATGCTTCTCTCCATATGGAATGTATTGATTTATATGTGGTGCATTAAGGTCATTTTCATTAGGACTTACTACATATGGTTTACCCTGATGACCATTTTTACTTATTTGAAAAAGATAGTGCACATTAATAGACAGATAGCAGGCTAATTTTCAACAATCTGTCTGTTGGGACGTTACGTGGCAACCACAAAACAGATAAAATTCAGTGCATTAAAACACAAACAGTAATTGTGTACAACATGGCACCATCCATAAGTAAAATACTTAGGCATGACTGGACAGGATTCAAGAAAGATTCTCAATACCAGCTCTAATGAGCCCTGTCCACTAGATGCATTTTTTACAATTTGAAGGCAGCCGTAAACCATGACCTCTTTGTTAAAATGCATGCCTATGGAGTAGTTATGTATAGTGCCTAATGGATGGTCTCCTTATCCAGTAGTGTGAGGGTTCTCCAAATGCATTTTGAAAGATAGATGATATTAATATATTTATGTGAACAGTGAGGGGAAAAGCGGCCATGCATGTCGGGTATACTATGGTTAGAGTAACCCAAACCCTAGTACCCTACATCTATATACAGCTGTATAGTCACAAGCTGTTATTCACTCAAAGTTCTACAAAAGAACCATGAATTCTTCATACAACAATCCAACTGCATATTGCTATTTATTGATAATAAACTGAGGGTGGTTTTGCACTTAGTCTGTTTGGTTTCTCCATTTGGGCCAAACCATTGCAGGTGTGAAACCTCCCCCAGAGCATGGTCTGGACCACACAACCAGTCTTTGGTTCAACCAAAAATAGATGGCTTTGGTCTGAATCAAAGACTAAACACAGGGCTGTCAACTCTTAAAACAAATGCAAGAAATTTAAAATGAGCCAATTTGATAACATGCCAACGTCAGACACATACCATCTTTAAACCAATCAATGTGAAGAGTAAAGATATGTGTCGCTGAGGACCAAATGCATACAATGAAACATGAGTCTTGATCCAGAGCTTGGTTTTCAGGCATCAAAGTCTCCTAGAATATTTGGAAAAATTTAGATTTAGCAGTTTCTTTCTCCACAACAGAAGCCATGACTGCTTATGTTATTGAATTTTTTTTCTATTAATTCATTTAGAGTCTCCACCTAAAAATGTAAAATTTTAAAGGTCATTTGGTGGACTACATAAATCCTACTCCTAAACTGCCAAACAGTATATAGCTGAATTTGTAGGAAAAAAAAAAGTGAGGCCAAATAGGGCCAAGAGATACAGTAGTACCATTAATGAACAACACATAATCTACTACATGATGTGTTCAAAAATTATTTTAGTGGCACAGTGCAATATAAAGTTAGTTTGAATGTAGTATAATTATGTTACACAGACCCAAACAGTGTAGGAGACAGTGCCG
>JAPTGZ010000013.1:20573649-20589247 GCA_029814645.1 Fowleria isostigma
TGACTGGCATTAATTGAGTTCAAAAGTTCCTTTAAAAGTTGTATATATAGGCCAGAAAGTCTGGGGAGTATTTTTCCTGATCAACAAACTGTGGCCTTTTTTAGAACTAGCTCAGAATGTCCTGACTTCCTGTTAGCTCCTGATGCAAATTATTGAACTGTTTATTGATTTAATTATTTAACATTCTGGCTCAGCTGGACCCAGTTACTTTGCCTGTGATCAAACTATAATATAGTTTGATTATTAAACCTTCCAGAAATTAATAATACATAAATTTTTAACTTTAATATTTGTGTTATTTTAATTTCTAGAAGGTATTGATGAAGGAAAAGTTCTGTAAACTTCTGTTTATTAAAAAAAAAGCATTTTGTTCTGACAGAAAACTTCACTATATTTAATAGTTTACACGAGCAAGACTACTTTTTTTTTGCTGATGAAGTTTGCTGCCAAATCAGTAAGCCAATGTTTGGTCACTTCCTTTACAGTGTCTGTTTTTTTTGTTGTTTTTTTTTTTTTTTTTCATAATCATCACATCATATGATGCTGCAGAAACTTTCAATGCTACATGTTGTCACTATGCTAACTACAGACAGACTTTTGCTGGGTTTTCTTGCTTTTTTTTTTTTTGCACTGCATCTTCATTTAATCTTATTCTTGGCACCACCTCGACATTAAGTGTTATGTATTTGGTTCCCCTTTGGTCAGGGCTTTGGACCAGGATTGTAATTCTATTCAAATATAGGCTTTTTTCCAGCTTCATGTGATTCACATTTATCTCACACAGAACTTTCATCAAACATGGATAGATACAGTTACATGTGGCATTATGTTTTTGGTCATCAAACTGATTGCATAGATCTTTTTTTTTTGGCTATCAATGGTTATTGAAATGTGTTTCCTCTGGAACTCGGCAGAAGTCATCTGGTACTTCAGTACCAGTGGTGTGGACTCTGTGTTTGTTACTTATGCTGATTGGTTACTGGTATGGTATAAGCATGGTATTCCAAACTTGTCTTATGCTGTCAACTGTGTTGGAACATTTATTTGTCCGACAACATCATCATGTTGTACAAAAGAGTTGAATACTCAAGTGTGGAGCATTGTATTTGACCACACTGATGTATTAAGTGGAAACAGGAAGAAAGATCATACATCATGGGATGTGTCTTATCCTGTAATAAAGATTGTTTCAATGACTTTCCACTGCTTCCCCTTTGCTTTCACATTGAGTGCCTGCAGTGTATTTTATTCAGTGTGTAATCCCTATGAAGACACTAATAAACAGTCAGGTATGATACTGTATCATTAATGTGCATTGTTTTCCTCTATATTTTTCTTATTGTGAATAAAGTAACTGAATATTCACTTTGTTTTTGCTGATTCAAGACATTACATGATGACTCAAACCATTAATAAACAGTTGTGTTGTGAGTGGTCACATCTGTCTCTGCATTACCCACAATTTGGGGAGAAAGCTTGAGCTTTTCCCAACCCTGGTTGCAAAAAAAAAAAAAAAAAATTCAAAAATATAAGCAAAGGAGTAAAAATGCTTCCTCCAATGCTTAAGAGCAGCATCTGTTGGTTTTCACTTCGGTCATTTTGCCAAGTGGAAAACTGCCAACCGACTCAAACACTCATAATGAATACTCCTACAATAACCTCTCCTTCACTTTATATCCCATCAGTTGTTGTAAAGATGAAGATTGATACCAGCCTGACTATGCCCCAGCTTCCAGAGGCCCTGTCTCAGGCAGGCCTGCAGTTCGCTGTAGCCACTGAGGAGGACTTTGATGAGATCATGGCAATGAGTCAGGACATCTATGGAGGCCTTGACTACCTGCCTACCAGATACACCAGCTGGCTGCAGGAGACCAATCGCATAGTCATACTGGCACGCAAACAAGGAAAAGTGGTGAGTTGAGTTAAGCCTGGTAAAGCACATGATAGGTAACCCTTGTATATTACAAACCCCAATCCCAATGAAGTTGGGATGCTGTGTAAAATGTAGATAAAAACACTACAATGATTTGTCCTTTTCAACCTATATTCAATTGAATACACTACAAAGACAAGATATTAAATATTCAAACTGATAAAGTTTATTGTTTTTTTTTTTCTTCAAATATTCACTCATTTTGAATTTGATGGCTGCAACACATTCCAAAAGAGCTGGGACAGGGGCATGTTTACCACTGTGTTACATCACTTTTCGTTTTAACAATATTCAATAAGCATTTGGCAACTGAGGACACTAATTGTTGAAGCTTTGTAGGTGAATTCTTTCCCATCCTTACTTGTGAACAATTGAGCCTTTTGGGAATGCTCCTTTTATACCCAGTCATGATACTCACCTGTTTCCAATTAACCTGTCCATCTTGGTATGTACAAACAAGTGTGTTTTGAGCATTCCTCAACTTTCCCAGTCTTATGTTGCCCCTGTCCCAGCTCTTTTGGAATGTGGTGCAGCCATCAAATTCAAAATGAGTGAATATTTGTTAAAAAAAAAAAAAAAAAAAAAAGAATAATAAAGTTTATCAGTTTGAACATTAAATATCTTGTCTTTGGAGGGTATTCAATTAAATATAGGTCAAAAATAACTTGTAAATCATTGTATTCTGTTTTTATTTACGTTTTACACAACGTCCCAACTTCATAGGAAGTGGGGTTTGTATTTGTACTTGTACTTGTACTTATCCAACATTGGGCCTATTTTTCTGTTAGCATTAAAACCAGAGCACTTCAAACATGACTGGTGCAATTGTTTGTGGATTTTGACATATTTTTTTGCTCTTCAGAAATCTTGACTTGTACAGTATCTGGAGTGATCATAAGAGGACAGCTCTAATGCCAGGTGTTAACCACATTAACATTAAGGACATTGGAGGACACTGAGATCATATTCAGAGATGGTCTTGAGTCACATACTTTTATGTGTCAACATCAATGAGTAAGCAGTCTTTCAATGTGGTCCCAGATAGTAGTGATGTTTTTCATGTGTGTGAAAGTCAGGGCATTACGTATTTTAAAGGTGTTTTTCTCAGTGCTTCAAAGAGGCAGAGCTGCCTTAACACGCCAGAAAGATGTTCTTTTTTACTTACTTTTCCCCCCACTAGGAAACAGAACATGTGTAGTTTGTGTAATCCAGTAGAATTGCATGAATGTTTTAAACCCTTAAAGATCTAACCACTAACACATTCATCTTGACAGAGGCAATAAAAATTTAAAATGTTCAGATTTTTTCACTTTTTGCAGTAACAGGCAGGAAAACCTTCCACCTTACAAGCTACTAACTAGTCTTTGAATTGCACATGGGATTACATTTGCTAAGAAACACTATAAAGCCAGGTTGTTCAAATTGAAATCAATGTATGTTTAGTTTGTAGATGACATTGTTAGTCATCGTTAGTTTTTTGGGGGGTTTTTTTGCATACAGCACAGGTGATTACTTGAACCACATTCTAATGCCAGGTGTGAACAGACATGCTTAGAGCTGTCCACTTGTGATGCATGTGAATGTAGGTATGAAAAAGGCCTTGATGGATGTCTGCCTTGACAAAAAAACTTCAGACCACACAGCTTCAATGCAATTTTTATGAATTGTTGTTTCTGATGAACTAGCAGCATGTTCACGGGGTACACTGCACTGTTGCCTGATGGAAACTGATATAGGCTCTAGCACCCCCATGACCCTCTCAAGGATTAAGGCCCTGTCCATACAAAAATAGTTTTGGTCGTATCCGCAAAAGTTTTGTAGCAGATAGGTCTTTCATCCACACGAAACCGGAGTTTTGAGTCACTGAAACTGCAACTTTTTGAAACTCAAAAGAGTCTCTAAATCTGTACGACCAAACCACAACTTTTCTAATATGATGATTTCATAGCCCCATCTTTCTTGCCTTTCACCCCGGAAGCAAGACATCACTTCACGAACAACAACAACAGCGAAATCTAATTGAATCAAAATCCATGTCCAACATCTCCGATTGGCTTTTCGTCTTGCGTGCAATTGCGTTCACCATGTTGTTGTTGTTGTTCTTCTTCTGTAGTCTATGGTTTGTATAGCGAGCAAGCTTTATGCCTATGCTCCACATCTTCTCCATTTTTTGTGAGAGCATTCCAACACCACATACAGGTCTGGCACTCCATCGTTTTCAGTGTTTTTGTCTGGACACAGATATTTCCTGAACTGACTTTGTATTTTCAGAACACTTTTTGGAGAACGAAATGAAAAAGAAAAAGATCGGATAGGAAAAGTTGCAGTTTTGTGGGCATGGTGTAAGAGGTTCCTCCTCTTGCTTCTTGATTGTTTGAGCTGTTGAGTTGATGCTTTGTGATTCATTCTGTTGGGTCGTCTTCTTCCTGTGGTCCTTTGCAGATTGCACTGGAGTCAGTGTGTGTGATTGACGATGGGGAGACTATGCTTGTGGAAGGTCTTCGTGTGGCCCCCCAGGAGCGTGGTAAAGGTGTGGCTGGTGTTCTGCTGCGCTTTTGCTCCGAGCTGGTTAAATCCAAGTACCCAGATGTTAAAGTGACCCGCCTGACCCGGGATGATCAGCTTGGACCCAAAGATTTCCAGAAGTATCGTGTTATAACCAAGCAGGTACCAGCAACAACATCAGATCATAACTGCTCTCAGTCTTTTGGTTACCATGTATTGTTCTTTTGTCTTCCATTTGTTTGTTTTTCAACTTTGTCAGTTCACTCTGTGACCTTCTTCTACTTAGGGCATCATGTTGGTGCGCTTTAGAGCTGAAGACCTGAAGCTCCGACTGTCTGAGCTTGGCCTAGGTGCCGACATTCAGGCGTCTCTGTCCAACTCCTCATCTAGCTCTCCTCCTGTGCGTCTTGACCACACAACTATCCAACGCCTTTACCTGACCACTGACCTACTGAAGGCCGTTCTTCCTAACTCCACCATCATTCAAGACTGGCAGCCGTTCAAGCCTCTGCCCAGTAACATGGCCATCCTGCTGAAGAAGGACATCGACTGGATGATAGATGATGTGACCAACCCTACTGTGGCCAGCCTTTGCACCTTCCCTTTTAGGGTGCCCATTGGAGATGATTGGTAAGTATACTTCCCTTGTTTTTATAATGCCAAGGTATTGCGATAACTTAGTGTTAGGGTTTGGCTTCACCCACTGTATGATCCTGACACCAGGGTTATACAAAATTCTGAAGTGAATTGAGAATGACCCCCTAAATACCAATTCAATTCTTGAATTTGAATTTGAATTGAGATTGCAAACAGGATGCAGAATTGCAATTCAAATTCAAACTGCAGGAAGTAGAATTGGAGTTCCATGAAATTCAAAGAAATTCATGACATAATTAAGGTGTATTTAACAATGAAGCTTTAAAGTATATAGATATGACTTCAATGTGAATTTCACACCCATTTTGTACACAATACTTTATTACACTAGATAAACCTTTTTTTCTTTTTTTTTTTTTGCCACAAATCAACATTAAAAACATACTCTATAAAATAAATCATTAAAATTGTTGCAACTTTCAAATTGTGGAAAATGATAGGACAGCATTTCATTTCCCAGAACACCTTGCTCTATCCATTTCTTTGCGGAACTGTTGACCATTAGATGCAGCAATGTTACCCTGTAAAGTACTAAATGATCATTGCATTTACCAAAACATTGTTTCATTTATTGACTTTGAAATGAAGACATTGCTAATTTTTTCAACATTAAGGGAGTGTATGTCTGCTTATTGTTAATCTAAGGTAATAATTCTTGTTTCCAAATGAGTCTGTCAGTTCTGAATAGACTGATAAAATGGTGTCCCATTGGAAAACTAGTGTGTTCTCATGGGAGGCCATTAACATAACTTTTGCATACTAATTAGAGAACACCTCATTAGCTGATACTATGTCAGCATTGATCTGTCAAGGTTTGGGAAAATTTTGAAACAGGTAGTATATGTGAGGAGCAATTTTTACCCCAAAAAATGCTGAATTGTATAAATACCAGGGTTGATATTTCTCTTTTAGTAAGAAACAGGTATTGTAAGAAAGTGTTGTGGCAAGTACTATATACAATAAACCTTTTACCACAATGCATTAGTACTGTTTGTTTTTTAATTATTGTATTTTAACTTACCCATGTTTTTGTAAACTAATTCTTTTTACTAAATATATCCATGTTTGATACAGGTATTACCTGAACATCGACATGTTCGGTAAAGACCTGAACCTGGCTCGGCAGCAGTTCTTGTGCCATCTGCAGCGCCACACTGCCACTCTGAAGGGTCATGTGATGTGCCAGATGTTCCTGGATCCGCCTCTGTGGAAGCCCATGACTGAATTCTGCCAGAGCACCTTAAGAGTGGATCTGGTGAAGGAGTACACCGAGCAATGCGTAGTGGAGTCAGATATGGTGTAGTAGAAGGTGGGCAGAAAAGGTGAGAATAGAAAGGAACGAAAAACGATCTAGGAAACAAGTAATAAACTCGCTTAATTATACTTAACAAAAAAGAAAACTCCATAGAATAGAAAGCAAGCAAACAAATTTAATTCATACAAAACAAAACCAATATTGAAGTATCCAGTAATTTTTAATCAACAACAAATACAGAATGTGGACACAAAATCATGAAAGTCATTGATGTTTCACCTCAACACTTACGGACGTGTCTTTATTTGGGTGTTGATATGACTTTATATTTAATACTGTATTTTGGTGTTCTGTTTTGTGCCCAGACAGAACACTTTTACCTCTTTAAATAGAGGTCTGCTTGATTTGATGCATTCAAGGATTCAAGAATTCTTTAATGTCATCCATCATGAGCCATGAAGAACGAAATATAGTGCTCAGGTCTCGGTAAAAAAAAAGAAATATTAGCAAGTCAACCATTTTGGACATTACTGCACAGACACTCTCAGACCTCCATGCACATCAATTTGGGCTGATGGAATTATATACCCCTGTAACACCCTGCATCAACAGTGTAACAGGTGGATAAGGAAAAACCAGACCAAAATCGCATATTTAAACCAAAATAGCTGACTTGCTAGTAGAGTGCAAATATGAGCTGAGGCAAATAACTTTAAGAAAAACTCAACATATTTTCATTTTAATTGTCTAGATGAAACTGACTAAATGTTAAGCTTTTGGTTTAATCCTGTACTTGAAGCACAATGCCTGTATCTGGCAAAAACAAGACAAAAACTGCATATTCAAAACAAAATAGCAGACTTCCCATTAGGTTTATCGTATGGCTCCAAGTAGGGTTTTCCAGTGTGGTACTTTGAAGTGTAAATTCATAAAGATTGATTTTTAAAATCTCCCATAAGGTTCTGTTGAACCATTTTAACATTTTATAAATTTCACAAAGTCTGGAAAATATTACTATCATAAGCAGTATTTGGACTGAATTCGTTTTGCATAGGAACATGAGGTAAAGTAGTTATTGCCAGAGATTTTAGCCCGGTCCGAATGTGGTATGTCAGTAAAGATTACTGCAACTTTTACCTTCTGTAAAAGGGTCCAGGAAAATGACCCCAGATAAAACTAATCCCATGCAAATTCACCAGTAGGTAATACGTGTGCAGATATTCCATCACATTCTGTTTACAAGTGGTTTTTCATGGCTTTTCAAGCACAGAGGCTCTTGAAGAAGCACTAAGTTGGAATTGGCGTACAACAAACACAATTCAGACACAAAGAAGGTCAAAAGCACTTTTTAGAGGCACAGGACTTTTGATTGCTTCGGTAAGCAACGTAGCAGGGCTATGTAGCTAATAAAAAAATGTTAGTATCCATCTGGTTGATGGGCAATATTAATATTGTAATTATGGAAGCATCGCCATATGCACATGACGACAGGAGGGGACGGCGGTGCATGAATGGATTGACCCCTCCCACTTGTATTTTTACTGGTATTTCTTACCCACTGTGAATTGGCTGTTAATATTACCAATGTCCTGTGGTAAAGTGGTATTACCCCACGTCCCTATGTAAAACTAATCCAGTTCGAATAGTAATTTAAGCACTTTTCAGACTAGATTTTTTTACATAGGTACGTGGGGTAATACCACATTTCCCATGGGGCGGTGGTAATATTAGGCCTTTTTCCACTGCAGGAACTTTGGGCATTACCTTGAACTTTGAAAAACCCTGGTGCATTTCCATCTAAATTACCCAGGTAAAAATCTTTCCCTCTGCTCCAAACTTTCCCCAAAGAAGTTCCTGGTAGCAAGGTAGTAGTTTTCAGATTACCTGGAATTCTTGAGAGGCGTGGCTGTGTGCTGGAGAATGCTGATTGGTGGACTACACCTGCAGTGCTCCACATTCTGTTCACCCTGAACTTTGGGGTGTGATGGAAACACAAAGCATGTAGATTACCAGGAATTCTTTTACCCAGGTAAATAAATTCCTGATAATAAAAGTTCCTGGTGTTTTGGGGGAAAAGGGCCTATTAATGGCCAATTTCCGTGGGGTTAGTTTTACTTGGGGTCGTTTTCACGGACTTTCACAGAAGGTAAAAGTTGCTGTAATCTTTACTGACACTGTGCGGTAATGATTACTGACATAATGTATTCGGATGGAACGAAAATCTCTGACAGTTATTCATTTATCTATGTCCCGATGTAAACCTAATCCAATCTGAATAGTGCTTTACAGGTGAAATGGAACTTTCCAGTGCTACAAGTCCAACACTACAACACCTTAAATACAAAGTTTAATCATCACCCTAAAAGTAAACTTTGAATAAAGGTGGAATGCATGGATTACAGATGTTCATGATGTTGTGTCCACTTTCTTTATTTGTTATGATAAGGAGGTGGGTAGTGCATCAAAAGAAACATTCTTCTATTTAGTTGTTGTGATGTAACCTAAACCTACAAACGATGAACATCCAAACAATATACCTTGAAAAAACAAAACACACACCCTTAGGGCGTCTCAAATCTCAATCTGTAAATACGATACTTCTAAAAATGTACACAAACTGAGTTAGGTTACTAAATCTGCACAACTCTAAAGGCACTTTATTAAAACTAAACAGGAAGGTTGTGTCTATTTTACAGTGAAACCGGATAGTATAGAGTCAAATCAAGATAATGTTTAGATCCCCATCACTCTAGTGATGATGGCTGCATCATTTAAGAAGCTATAACCTTAGGATCATCGTCAATAATTGCAAACCTACAAAAACACCATTGAAACGAACATACTCAGTCACAAAATCGCTAACAAATTATCCTTGGTTAAGCTTTTGTCTTAGCGTTTGTCTTTTTTTTTGTTTTGAAACTTTAACTGTAAATATACAGTATGTTACTAATTTAACATTTTCATATAAATGCTGCAATAAAATGTTAACAAAATTCTTAACTTTTGAAACTGTAAGTGAAACCTAGGCATACTTTTGTAGACTCCTGAAAGAGCAAAATGCTAATTGTTGAAATTGTTTTGACTACTGACTACTACTTATTGTTGGCTTCAGCTAATAGAGAAGGGAGGAGGGAGAAGGAAAATAACTTTTACAATTAACAAAATGCAGTTTGTATTATTTTAGCCACTACTAGAAATTGCTGGTCAGTTTGAGTGTCCATGACTTGACATAAAGGTTGTTATAGCGAGCTGCCTACTTCATTCATTATCTACACCAAGTCATGTTATTGTGGATTATACCATGGCCAAGGAATATAGTTGATATTCAATTGTTCATAGTCAGCAGTGTATACGATTATTACACAGGCTACAGGTGATTTACAATAGAGAACAATCTAACCTAATCAAGTGGATATGTACTTACTTTCACCTGGGTTGAGACCTGGTGAATGTGAAAACCATAGTAAAAGTTCCATCAGTTTCATCAAACCATGTGATCTCAACACTTTAAACCATTCAGTGTCACACTCATGAAAAGCACTCATGCATTTGACAACCCCCCAATCCCATCATTTATTAAGATATCCCACAAATTGTCCAAAATGTGCATATTAAACCACCAGAAACCAAGAAGAATAAAATTGTGTCCTGTAACAGGTTAGCTTACTTAGCTTGGAAGCTATGGTACAACTCCTAATGCTAACATTAGCGGTTGTACAACACTATTACATGGCTATCAAATAAGTTTTACGTAGTGTAAAACGTTAGCTTACTTAGCTTGGATGCTACCATACAACCCCTAATGCTAACAATAGCAGTTGTACAACACTATTAAAAAAGACTGTCAATTAAGTTTTACATAGTGTAATAGGTTAGCTTACCTAGCTTGGATGCTACCATCCATGTGACCCCAATGCTAACATTAATGGTTGTACAACACTATTAAATGGCTGACAATATGTTTTACTACTGTGAAACAAGCTGTGAGGTTGCTATTCATTGCCAGATCATTTGGAAAATGGTGAAATCATAATATTTTGGTTTGATTTTAACCCAAACATCCAGTAGTGACCAAAACCCTTAATTGACCTAAAGTACCTCTTGATTAACTAAACCTATCAATACATGTAAATAATTGTTCTAAAATACAGTTGGTCATCTTTTCTTGGACATTCAGAGGCTCCGTAATGAGCGTGAAAACACTGTCATCTTCTCAACAACACTGAGACATCAACATCAACATTGATTCACCATTAAAACCCATGGAGTTGGATCAATGAAAGTGAATGGACACATTTGTTTTTACGCTCAGCTATTGATATCCTTACTGAAAATGCGACTTTTTTCCTTAAGTTAGCTGTTTTAATGTGAAAGTTTTCAAATTTACTCAGAATTTTCATTAACATTTACAGTAAATATAGGAAATTAATATAAAAAAACACATGATTTACAATGAAAAATGCAAAATTCAGAGGATGATATTATAGTAAATGGTGGAAATTACTTAAGAAAGGCTAAATAGAGAGAAAAAAAATCATTTGAGAACTGCCACATAAGTAGCAGGGGATTAAAAATGCAGCAGCATGACCTTCCCACCCTTTTGTGGCAACCAAAGAAAATAGTCATTGTGTCTGCAGTGGCCTAAAGTGTTGACATCATTCACTACTAGTTGCAGTTAACTTAATGGAGTCCACTAACATGTGTCTCCCAGCACAACACAGACTAAAACTCAACACATAAGCACACATGAATGTACCATATTGTACCTTTAGCCGATGCTCTAAGAGCCGCTGATATGGTTGTAACACTATTCAGTTGGTGAGTGGCCATGGTATAGAACAATAATATACTAGAGTACGATCAGTAAGCAAATAATGGACCACGTGGAAAAAAAAAACTGCACCCAGTTCAGACGTACTACTGCTACCACAGGCTACAAAGCAGAACAAAAGTTTGTGAAGAGATTCAAAACCTCTGTATAACATTGTGCTCAAAACTCTCCTGACTCTTCCTACTATCTCCCTTTAAATGCATGTGACATAGACCCATTGTAGTTAGCTGGACAGGAAAATCTTTAGGGAAAAAAACCCATCTTTTTTTCTTTTTTTTTTTGGAACAATTACAACTCTCCTGTTGCCTTTATCAGTTTTTATCTTGACTTTGACTGCCACCTTTTCGTATGCAACAGTCAAGGTGAGACAGTGGTTTGGGCCAATTTCTGAAGAACATAGGTATCAATTTTTAAACTACACATTTTTAGGAAGGATCTACAGTGGCCACAGTTATCAACATTTTTGCAGGGAATATAACCAAGAGAAGGACAGTTAGTCTTTGTTTTTTGTTTTTTTTCCTATTGTTTCTAACCAAAGAAACTCATATAAGCTGATGCAGTTCAATTCGCTGCCAGACGTGAACATGGAAAGCTGAAGAGGCCATGGGTGTGATGAGATTTATGTGTTGTTTTCTTGTGATCGGGGGTCCTAAACTACTAGGGTAACGGGGGAAGAAAGAATTTGGGTGGTTTAGGGCAGAGCTTTTATTACTTTTCTAAAGCCTTGTGTATGCCATCTGAGTGCTGAGACATTTCTTGCTCATAATATTGTCGTGTTGATGTGTGTGCACAAAGAGCGGAGGGATTTGGCCGGTGTTTTCCACCACATGGCACTGGCTCAAGTTCATTTGGAGTTACACAAAATTTGTCCATAGTAGCTGGTATCTTTTTTTTTCTTTTTTTTTTAACGTTGCAATCAAAGAGGATTTGAGTGTGATGTGGAGATTACATAAACTAACATTTGGACAATAGGGTGGACATGGGGAAGCGTGAGGGTTGATGGGTAATTTGATTGTAAACACAAAGTTATTGACATGTTAAAATGTCCCTTGTGTTACAAAAATCATTCAATGTTCTTGGTAGATTAACTTAATAACCGTACACCAAAAATCACAGCTTGGTTTTTGGTTCATGGTACAATAGCAGGGCTGTTTCTAGCTTAGTGGGGGCCCCAAGCAAAATACTGTTTGGGGACCCCCTAGATTGTCAAACTACAATGAAGAGATTCCTAACCTTTTAGATTAGTGGCCTGGGGGCCAAATCTGGACCACCAAAGGGTCCAATGAGATGAATTAGTGAACTACAGAAATGACACTAAAGATATTAACAATCAAGGATGTTAAAATAATTTCAGATCAATTCAATATAAAGGGGATCAGACCAGTAAAATGCTATCATACTAAACTATAAATAGTGATTTTTTTGTCTTTGTTTTAGTGTAAAAAATTTAAAACTACACAAAAATGTTTATATTTACAAACCAGCCTTTTACAAAAAAATATGAATTAAGTGCAATTTTAACAATATTCTGCCCATTATTTAGTGTTTTGTGTATTTGTTGATCCACTGTGATCTGTAAGTTGTAACAAACATGTGAAAGTGAGAAGCTGAGGCAAAGTAATGGCATAAATTGTTAAAATTATTATTTTTTTTCAGAATAAATTTAATTTTATACACGTTTTTCCACATTTTTTTTAAACGGCAATTTGTAGATGTAAACATTTTGATAAGTTAACTTTTTTCACACTAAAACATAGAAATTATACATACAAATTTTGGAATTGACATTATTTCTATATTGTTATGTTATTATTTTAATGATCTGGCCCACTTCAGGTCATATTGGGCTGTATGTGGTCCCTAAAATAATATGAGTTTGACACCTCTGTTTTAGATGTCGACTAAGATGACAATCTACAATCTTAATAAGCAAAACAGGTTACAGTTAAAATTAAACATCTTAAGTTTAGCCACTCACTGATAACAAACACTATAAAACAAGGAAAACAACAATCCTCTGTGCGTCAATGAATAAAACGGATTTTAAGTCTTTATGAAGAATGTTTACGTTAATAAGAAAATACAACAACTGCTGAGATAACATTTTTTTTGATGACATTACAGTGTTTATTTTGTTTCATATTCAGTAATTGGTAATGGTAGGTGAGTACCTGTCAATCATTTCCATCATATGTCGGCGGTCTGCTACGTCTCTAAATGATCAAAGTACCAAAACCAAATTGAACCAGTACCATGTGGTGAATAAGTGTCAGAAGTGGAAAAAAGTCATTTACATCTCTTGTATAATCAGATCCACGCTAGAGGATCATCAGTCCATGTGTGTCCAGTCTGTGGTTGTTGGCAGCTATTCACGCCCAAAGTGTTGACTTTACAGTAGGATTCAGGTTAAATACACGACCACAGATAAATAGAGCCTATTTGTGTCCTTTGGAAGGTCCAGTGTGTAAGATGTAAGGGACTAAATGTGCAAAAATGCTATATAGTTGTCTTAGGGTGTTTTCTTTAGCTCAGACTGGATCATCAATATAAACAGATGGGTGGTCCATGTGGTCCATCTTTTTAACTGATATATTTCTATTGTAGCTATAATAGTTCACCTTTTTAACATCTCCACAACCAAAAGGCCCAGATACACCTCTAATTGGAGGTGGTTATCTGCTTTTTTTTTTTTTGCAATCTGCAAACTCAGCATTTGATGCCACTGTATCTTACACACTGAACCTTTCAGAAGGTGATGGGGATTTTTTTAATGTGAGAAAATCAAGGCTTGATATTTTTTTTATAAATTTAGGTCACTTCTTTATGATCACACAAGAGAAACAACACAAAACCAATCCTCTGTGCCCATGTACTCTGCTGCCTTCGATGATGTGTGTGACGATAAAGATGAACAATAGTGCAGAGGCAGCCAGACTCCACCCACTCCCACAGCCACGCCCACAGCCACACCCACAGTCAGTATCGTAACCTAGAGCTGAGTCGTCTTTGAAACTTACTTTGTACAATAAGTTGAATATTTTCCTTACAATCAAACACATCCTCTACCGTGTTTTCATAGCCCTTACATTCATTATGACAATTCTACCCTTTAACTTATTTTGTTGTTGTTGTTATAATTTTGTGTGCATGTAAATACTGTGGTGCTGCAGCTGCAGCTCTTCTAAGTTCAAACTTGAATGGCCTCGTTCTGAGGACAGAAAAAAGTGGCCGGACTTTACTTGTCAATTCATCACTGAGAACCCTTTTTTCCTAAAATAAATACATAAAATTTCACAACTGTTTGTCCATTGATCTGAGATCTTTTCTTTGGCCACTTGTTGTGTTACAATAAAAGGGAAAGCAGGTTTTTTTTTGTTTTTTTTTTTAACATATAATTTATAATCAGTTGTCAAACTCTGATCGGTGAAGGTGCCAATACACTCCATCAGAACTGTCTGTCAAATGACTGAAGTTTCACATCCCATGTCCAACAGCGACTGGTCAGATGTGTAGATGTGTACGATGAACAAGGCCATGGTTTTACTTCTCTCTTATCTGGCTTCTTGAATTGCTTTTACAATCAATTTTTGTCACTTTTCATGTAAAAGTGCACCATGAATGCATTCTTATTACAGCATGTCTTTATGCTTAAATGCTGATTGGTTGATTACCAAGGCAACCTCAAATGACATGTAAACCAAATCAGGTAAGACAATATAGTGTATGAGTGCTTTTCCTTTCTTTTCTTGCCATTAAAGCCTTGAATACTTCAAATGAACAATGAGCCTCACAGCAGGTAGTTTGAGTGCAACAATTTGGGTTAAAGATGCTTTTTATAGTATTTAGAAAGGATAAATAATGGAACCATTCAATGCATCTCACAGTCTAGTAATGATTACATTTGGCTGCTTAATAACTGTAAACACTGAATATTAGGATTTTACAAGAACCCATGAATATGGTTAAAAATTAATAAAAAAAAAATAAAAATAAAAATAGAAAACATGAATCCTACTGGAGTAAGTAGGGGTAAGTTCTTGGATTTTTAAAGCCCAGAGTTTAGGCTGCAGGATTGTCCTCCACAGGCAGATAAATATCCATCAAATGAAATTATCAGAATATCTTCTAACATGACATTTATTGCGATTTAACCAAACCATTTCAAATTACAAATCTGTTTTACGCGACTGACAAGATTTATTCAATATAGGCATAAGTCACAATTTGTATATTCCGGGTAGGATCAAGGTTGAGGTTGATGAATGCCGACTTTGACAAGAAACTTTTTATGATAAAAGTTAAACGTCATCTTTACCTGATCTTTACTTAAAAAAAAAAAAAAAAAATGATTTGTCCTACACATGTGCAAAAATTGGTCTTTTGGTTTTTTGCTGACAACTTGGTGACAGCTAGTTTA
>JAPTGZ010000014.1:31372-44138 GCA_029814645.1 Fowleria isostigma
TGTGTGTGTGTGTGTGTGTGTGTGTGTGTGTGTGTGTGTGTGTGTGTGTGTGTGTGTGTGTGCGCGCGTGCGTGTGTGCGTGCGTGTGTGTGTGTGTTTTAAGGCTGTGCACATTATTCTTGCATTTTCTTGTTGTAAGTGAAGAACAGAGAATGAAAAATAAATATGTATACTCTTTTTAAACCTGCAAAAACAACAAAATTAAAGGTGCACTAAGACTTTTGCATCCATCTCTTGCCTTTCTTTTTGGTAAAATGTGATCCCTCTTTGAAAAAAGGCAACAGCCAGATGTTCATCCTTGCGTATGCTGGAATCAAATGCCTGTAAAAAAAAAAAATAAAAAAAAAAGGTAAAAAAAAAAATCACGTAATTTCCTCTTGTGGAAAGTCAACTTCTTCTTTCACAGTGACTTGCTGTTTCAGACAAAAATTATCAAAGCATCTCATTTAAGCCCTATCAGTCATTTTAGTTTAATAATATTTAGCTAGTTTGCACAATAAACTAATGGCACTCAATAATTGCAGTTTATGATTTTATCATCTCATGATCAACATACCTTTTCGGCAGCATCCAAGTCTTGCTGCTGAAGATGAAGGCAGCCAATGTCAAAGTAAATTTTGGAGTTTGGCTCCTGAATTGCCAGGAAAACCCTGAGTGCTTCTGCAAAATCCTGTCGATCAGCCAAACTTACAGCCTGATCCCACTGACGCAGAGTCTCCACAAAAGTCATCTCTGCTGGTTGAGGTCACGCTGAGCTACAGACCAATATAAGGAAGCTTCTCTAATTTGTACTAGGGTAACCAGGAAGTGTGTCGACACTGTCATTGTTAGTACATTTAAATTATCACTACAACTTCTATTTAAGGAACAGTGATTGCTTCTTTTCCTAACTTGTGAATCATAGATGTCTGACTCAGGCCTTGTTAAAATAAACACATTTTGATATACAGCCCAGTGTAAATGAGTACACCCCCTTTGAAAAGTAAGATTTGAATCAATATCTCAATGAACATAAGTGCAGTTTTAAAACATTTGAACAAAGCTGAGTTTTATAGAACTTTTCCTTAACTGAGAACATGATTTGTTTTATAGTGCCCCATAGAAAATATTGATTCTCAAAGAAACTAAAGGTTTTGTGACAAATCTGTTGGGGTGTACTCATTTATGCAGAGCACTGTAACTTTACAATATGACTTTGTCCCTTAATCTTCAGCCTTTTCATGGAACTTCAGCTTAGGGGTAGGGGTAGGCTTATTGAAGAAGTTTAAGTCTTAAATACATGTTTTGATTCATTTGAATGGGAACGCATAACAATTTATTTGGGTATTGTCATACTCTGCAGTGTCCTTTTATTTTTTACTCTAAGGTGATAGACGTTTGACAGAACCCTATAGGCTGTGAATTATACAAGCATTTTTCATGTGTCCTGTATAATTCATGAGGAAATAAAAGGGCAAAAATAATGACTGCTGATATCATTATTTTGGGTTTGGTTTTCCACAGGTCAGAATATTGTTATGGCCTAAATTCCTGGGTCATGGTTCAGTAAATTTTGACAAAAATTGTGAGTGTATTTTTTCCTCTTCTCAGCTCACTGCACTCTTTCTATCCCTCAGTGTAAATGTGACTACTTTTCTCCAAATCATCCAATCTGCATCATGTTTGGTATTTTATGTAACATGGGATGATGAATTTGAAAACAAATGACAGAAGTGCTGGTTAGTTCATTATTTCAGTGTATGTGATAAAGTGCTATCATTTATACAACAGATTAAAAAATCTTCCACTGTAAAGAATCTGAAAAATAAATGTACTGTAATGTGAAAACAATGGTAAAGTTTCATTACTTTTATTCTGGAGGCATTCTCTTTGTAGTAGTACTAGTTGCCAAGTGATTTTTTTTTTTATCATGTTCCAAGTGTGCATTACACAAATACACACCTTATTTATATGTATTAATATATTGAAAAAATAATAAAAATCAAACACAAACCCAAATGCAAACCTCTGGAATGTGATTAAGAGGAAGATAGATGGTCACAAGCTGTTAAGACTGAGCTGCTTGCATTTTTGCTGCAGGAGTGGCATAAAGCACCCAACAGCTGTGACAGAGAGCATGCCAAGATGTTCAAGGAGGAAAACCATGACTGGAAATCAGGGTTGTTTCACCAAATACTTATTTCTGAGTCTTAAAAGTCAAAATCATTAGAAATTTTTAGTTTAAAAATGTCTTTGCATAATTTAAGAATCTGGAAAAAAACTGCCTTTTTTTTCTCATCCTGCTGCCATTTTCTACAAATAAATGATCTAAATGCTTTTATTTAGCATCTATTTAGGAGATATGTTGTTATTATTGACATATGTGTAAAAACAAAGACTGGAAATAGTGGTTCCTTAATTGTGTTTTATTATTATTTTCAGGTCATAGAACTGTTGGGATTTACTTTGCCTTAAAGTAAGTGCATCAAGTATGAAAACTTTAACCTTCATGACTTTAACTAAATAAAATTACAACATCCGGTCCATGACAATAACACTGTAGAGCTAATAGAATAATATTGTCGATGTCTCATTAATATTTATTAATATAACATACTATAACTACATAATATAATATAACATACTTTTTATTCTTAAACTACTACTCAACCGAAAATAAAGTTGTGTATTCATCCTGCTTAGAAGGACACTCTGCGAACTCCAAAGTAAATATTTGCTATTATTTTAGAAGCCAAATTGCGTATTTCCGGTATTAATCTAGCTAACAGTGCCTTGGCTACTTAAACAAACATGGCACTTCAACATTATGAGACCACGGACCTACTGATGCATTGGCTAATAAAAAGAGAAATATGTGACGACTCACAAGAAACGTGCCAACTGTAAATTTGCGGATGAGCAGATATATTCTTGATTTGGTTAGCGTAGCCTTTTGTGACCGTGTTTACACATAGGGTAGCTAGCTCTCAGTTGGCTAATGCAAGCTAACTAGCAAAAATGGACCTTGGATCAATGTTGTACAACAACTTAAAAGATGTTACATGGAGTACGACGTCCTTGCCTTTGGATCAACTTGTCAGTGCGTATCGGTTACCTCAGATCGTCAAACTAGACAATGGTAAGTAACTTTAGGACACGAAGAAGTTTTCAAGCTAAGCTACATCCTAGCGTGTTGCTAGCAGCTAGCTGTTAGGTGAAGTTGCTATGTAGCAGCAAGGTACAACTTAACCGTCTCTCTTGTGCTGATTTTGTAAACATATCTTGAGTACCACCAACAATTACTTACATGTCTAAGGCTGAAATATAATAGTCGGATCTGTCTTTGTGACCATACACACTTGTCAAGGCAACCACTGTTAATATACTTTTATATTTATGCCTGTGTTACATTCTATTATACCCATTAATAACAACATTAAATGCCCAACACAGTGGGGATTATAAAGCATATTAAAGCAAATAATGCCTTGCAACACAGAGGAAAAAGTGAAAAGTTAATCATGTCTTTTGTAAAGCAGTATTTGTAAGTGTTAGGAATGTAAGGACTGAGCTACAAGTGGTAATTGTGCGGAGAATATAATAGAATATCTTTGGTTATTATTCTAACATGTACAATTAAATTGACATTAAATATTTAAAACCATAATATACTTAGAATCTATAAAGATCATATAAATACAACTGAAGTGAATTAGATAAAACAGCAAAAAACAACCCCCCAAAAACAAGCAGCAATGCACACACAACCATTCAGTCCTAAATAACCCAGCATTTATTCAGCATGTTTAACCACTGCAACTTTATTCATTGAGATTACATAATGCTGAACCTAATCGGATTCATGCTGTTGAGGAATTTAGTGTATTAGGGTAACATTTTTTCCATTGTTACTAATTTATCAGTCTGTTAATCCTCTAATGCAGATCTGTGCTGGTGTATTGTAAATTTTGTGCTGATGCTTGCTTTCTAGAAAGGCATAGATTAAAGCATTAGACACAATCAATAACTGAAATAGACTTGAGTGTGCTGAGTAACCCAGTGCTTTGGCTTGAGTGAAGCCTCCTGTGGAGCTCACAAGTGATTGAAAATGTCATTGTTTAGGACAGGTTGTTCTGACCTGTGTCCATATGGATTCCTTTCAGTGATGTAATAACCTAAAGTCCATCAATTTAGAAAGAAAACCCTTTAAGGTTTCTTAAAAGCTAGGCTGCTCCCTGTGTGATATTGTCAAAATCTTACTGTGCAATAGTTATAGTCAGTTTTTCCATATGAATAATACATATCACGATACAGCTGCAAATTTAACCTGCATTAACTGTGTTTTCTTCTTATCATCACTTACACCTTCATAATATAAGATATATCAAGGCCATGATTATAAGGTCCATTATTTATGGGAATGTAAGCTTTTAAATTTAATCAGATGCCTTAAAAGTTACGAATTTAACTTCATCCAACCTGCAAATACCATGACAGAAGAATGGAAGAATACCGCAAACAAAATAAATATGCACACTCTGCTTTTGTCAGTGTTTAATAACTTAACCATGACATGCAACAGGAATGGCTTGTGTTTTTTGTAGGATTTTGTTATTTTAGTCCTCTGCCTTTACAATTGTCCTGTTTTTCATGTAACATAGACCTGTTTCATCTCTGAGATTCAAAGAGCAAGAGTTCACAACGTCACACACAGTCCAGAATGCATGTTTATTTATACGCTTTATTATCAATCAGTTTCCCTCCTGAATAATTTGTATTAGTGTGAACAGAAGCACTGTACAAAAGTCTTCATTTACTGATGCATTGTTGTTTTTGCAGGGTTGAAATGAGCATACATAGACACACCAAAAAATGTACTTAATTGGTTGTAAAGGTTAAAGTCAGTAGTTAGTGTGACCCCTGACCCCATGACAAGAAGCAGCACAAATGGAAACATCTGACATGTGTTGAGTGGAACTTGGTATAAAATATCAGAAAATTAATGCCATAAATCTCATATTGTCTGAACAAAGGGTTTAAAATAAGATGTGTAAAGGGAAGTCACACTAAATACTACCACCTTGGTTTATAGAAGCTGCTTTTAAACTGAAACCTTTGTTTTTATTGCTGTAAAATACTTCTCATATACCCAGATGAGATCTTTATACAGAGACTAAGAAATGTGTGTGTGGTCATTAGAACTTTGATAAAGGAACAAACCTACTATTGGACTAGGACTTTTGAGCATAACTGTATAAGTACTGTTTTTGTGTATAACATGCAGAATTTTCTTTGGCCTGCAAATATGTGGATGGTATGCATGTCAAAGTAAAAAAAAGTCAAAGTCAGCTTTACTGTCAGTTTTTGCTTTACGTGCATCACATACAGAAAACTGAAATGTCAAGACTTAAAGGCCCCACAGTGCAAAGTGAACGTAGAAGAAAAAAAATATCAAGAGTATAAAAAGATGGAATAGAATAAATAACTATAACCTATAAACACTAAACTCTAAACAATATAACTGAAAATGGACTATAACAATAAACAGCAGGGGGTTGAAGAGATAATAAATACGCATCAAAGGTGCAAATAGTGAATTTAAACAGATGAGGTATTGGTAACAGAAGTTATTGGTTTAAAGCACCATATGCAATATGTGCAGTTTGCAATAAAGTGGCTTTCACTGAGATTCGAACTTTGCTAAAATGTCTTCAGTGTCATATTTTAACGGTCTGAAAGAGACTGCATGTTTATTATGAGAAAAGTGGTAGAATCACATAAGTGGACCAGTTATATTTATTTACTTTAATTTGTCCTTTATTTATACGGGAAGAAAAGCCCATTAAGATTAAAAATCTGTTTTTCAAGAGTGTCCTGCCCAAGACAGCAGCATCAGCAGAAATTACACAAAATAGAGATCGCAGTCATACTTCCACACTAAAAATATACATGAAAAATACACATAAAACACAATAAAAGTCAGTACTAAAGCTAAACACAAAATACTACATAAAAACGTACATATAAAGCATCACCACTGTTTTAAAAGGCACTAAAAATAATACAACACTGTTTCTTAAAAGCATCTTAAAGCAGAACCCAATTCAGTCAGTTAGAGAAACATCTACATTAAGGCTGCACGATTTTGTTCTAAAATAAAATCCCGATTTTTTTTTTTTATCCCCCCCTAAAAACTTGATTTTTGATTTTAATTTCAATTTTTGGGTTTACAGAACGGAAAGAGATTTCATCAGAGGTACGCACAGATCCGCGGACTGGGGGAGGGGGAGGGTGCGCTACCGAACCTTATGACTCATACACACAGACTTGTCCGCAGGTGGTTCTGTGATGGGCCACAGACGTTCTACCAATGTAAGTCAGTGACGGGCATCTGTCATGTGTGCATGGACCAGATGAGTGAGAGAATCATAGGTGGCTGCGAGACACGGACGCGGCATGTCTGACACGGAACATCCAAGGCTTGCCCGGTTATGACCCGAAGCTCTGATCTGCGCTGGACGCACATCCCGAATATGTAGTATCCGTGATGCCATCATAGATTTAAGGTCCGTGGTCATTCCATGGAATTTTGTGAAAGACCGCTGTGAAAGTTTGGAGGAAGTGCCTACAGTAACCCGGAGGGCAGAGGCGGACGCGCAAAGACACGAGAGATAAAATCGATTTGACAATTTCCCTGTTTAAAAATCTTCTTAATTAAAAAAATCGGATTTTGATTTAAAATCGATTAATCGTGCAGCCCTAATCTACATCCAGATTTGTCCTTTTCCTGTTCATTTAAAATGACTTTGACTGTGTTAACCCATAAAGACCCAGTGTTACTTTTCCGGCAGTTTCCAAATGAATTTTTCTCTCTCTCTATTTCACCTTTCTTAAGCAATTTATCACCATGTATTATAATATTGTCCTATGATATTTACATTTCTTCAGTACAAATCTGACATTTTCCCATATTTACTGTGATCATGTAGATGTTCAAAAAACTCAATTTAAAGTTAGTTGTTATAATATCAAAAACAGAGAAAAATGAAAAAAAAAAAGTGTCTTTTTCAACAAAATTTATCATTAACTGAACATAAACCGTGTCTCCCTCCACTGTCATTGATTAAACTCCATAGATTTTACTGGTGAACCAATGTTGTAGAAGATGACGGTGTTTCCATGGTAACTATGGAGCCTCTCTGCATGTCCAAATAGGTCATATCTGATGACCATGCAAAGACGACAAACTGCATTTTACACCAATTATTTACATGGATTGATAGAATTAATGGATCAATATGTATTAAACATTTTATATTGGTAGATGGTTTGTGTTGCCAGTCGTGTGGGTCTTTATGGATTAAAGGAGACCAGTTTCTTCAGTTTAATCTCCTTCTGTAGGTTGTTCCAGGCAGTGGGAGCAGAAAACTTATAGGCTTGCTTTTCCAATTTTGTTCTGACTTTTTGAACTCATAATGATAACAGATCCTGCGACCAGATACTGTAATTATTTCAGTTATTCCCACAGATGTAGATAGATGAGCAAATGTGATGGAAGCAGACCGAAGTACATTCATAGATATAAGGCTAGTTACAAGTGGTGACATTGTGTTTTTTTAAGTGAATTGATTGGATTTGTTGTCTTTTTGTTCTCCTTCAGGTCAGTTGGTTGAAGGGCTCAGAGATAATGACTACCTCTTGCTTCATTCCTGCCGTCAGTGGACAACCATTACTGCTCACAGTCTGGAGGAAGGACACTACGTCATTGGGCCAAAAATAGAGATCCCAGTTCACTATGAAGGTAAGGTGCATCAGTGTAGATTCAAATTTCCTTTATTCTCATTGTATACACAGCATACACAATGAATTTCAGATGCGCTGTATGGAGATTGTGCTTAATTGAACTTAATTTAACTCTCAAAATGATGTAGATTGTTCATTTATGACATTAATATTTAATGTCTAAATGCAGAAGTAGAATTTATAGAAATCTTCAGGAAATCTTTTGGTGTATTAAAGTGATAAAAGGTTTGCAACTCTGTATCACCTTTTTTTCATTGAAGGCAGCTGCACTGAATCATACAATTTCCTGCTGTTCTTTATTTTATTTATGTGATTTTTCTACTTCAGGTCAGTTTAAGCTGTTGGAGCAGGACAGAGATGTCAAGGAGCCTGTGCAGTACTTTAACAGTGTGGAGGAAGTGGCCAAAGCTTTCCCTGAAAGGGTGTACGTCATGGAAGAAATCACGTTCAATGTTAAGGTATTTTTTTAATCAAGTCTTTCGGACCATAAATTATGCTAATTTTCATATTGAAGGGAAGGGATGTTTGCTTTTTTTATGTCGACTGTATCAAGGGGAACTTTTTTGTTGTTACATGAAAGGAGTCCCCAAACAACTGATGATGTACAGTTGTGGAAATAATTATCAGGCCACCCTATGTTTTCTTCAATTTATTGTTCATTTTAATGCCTGGTACAAGTAAAGGTACAACTTTTTGGACAAATATAATGATAATGACAAAAATATCTCATAGTAATTTAATTTCAGAGCTGATATCTACCTATTTTCCATGGTTTTAGAGATAATAATTTTTCTGTGACTATATTATAATTTTAACAATACTATGAAGAGTAAATAGTAAATGCTGTAGTGTTTACAATCAATACTATTATCAGGATGATTCTGGGTCTTATTTATTACCTGTTTCTATTCCAAAAAGAGCAAAAAAGGCTGCATATTATATAACCGAGAGAGTATCTCTATCTGTGATGGATTATTTTCTGCTCTCTACACCCCTTCCTCACTATTTCTACATCTAGCAAATAAATAAACCTGATCTACAGCTTTATTTAACTTTCAAACTGAGGTCATGACTTGCAGCTACCATAGGATTTTAATGATGAAGCTGTAGCCTTCTTTGTGTATCCCTACTGTGATTAAAACAGTGTAGGAATCCACACGAGCAGTAAATATTACTGGGCCCAGGTACAGTGTACAAAAGTAATCAAAACATGACATTGACTTAAGAAGTACACAAAGGGAGACAAAAAAAGAATAACCAAAAAGCTATCATAATATCTCCTATTTCATGTCCATGTATGTTACTGACTTATAAAGCATCCAGAAGAAATCTGTTACCAAGAAACAAATAATGATAATAAATTACTTATAAATATGACTAAAGTTTTGATATTCATAGTACACGGAATGTAATTGTAAATTTTTTTTTACGGTAGTTAAATATGTAAACTAATGTTCTGAGTACAGATGATCTCTTAGTAATCAAATCAAATATGAAATTTTAATTAATGATGCGTGTTTATTTTTCTACTAGCAAATTAACATCACACATGCATTACACATTGTCTAGTTATTTCCTGTTCTAAAATGAAGCTATGCATACCAACACCTAAACTAAACAGACAGGTCCTGGCAGACTGCTATATGTATGTGTATTTAGGGATGTACTATAAGGAACTGAGCATTTTGTTCTACACGTAGGTGGTGTTTAACATTTTGTTATTGAGTTTTTCTTCCCAAATCTAACCTCCACTGTGTTGATATTGAGAAGCAAAAAGTTAAAAAGTTCTCTTAACTCAATGTTTTTCAACCTTGGGGTCATGACCCCCCCCACATGGGGTCTCTGGGAATTCAAATGAGGTCGCCTGAAATTTCTAGTCTTTGATAAATTTTGTAAAAAAATTTACTATTAAAAGATATTTTTTAATGATTCAATATATGTTTTGATTATAATTAAAACACTGTGCTACTGTTTATTTTCCAAATACTCATAGTGGCTGGTTTAAGACACTGCAGCTCTTTTATAATTTAGAGTTTGAGTTATTATTTGTTCAGTATTAATTTTCAGTCTTGAAAATACAGCCTCAACTGACTGCACATATCCTGACCAAGGAAACTAAAATTCTCGCTTTGTGCAGTAATTTCAACTTGGCTTTTCTGCCTCCGTCTGTAATAATACACAAATAATACACACTACAGCTATAGTCTAAATGTCATCCAAAATAAACATTTATTTTCAACATGGCATGACAAAATATTACATGATCAAAAACAAATTAATTAGGGCAAAAATAAAAAGTCTCTTTGTTGAATGTCTGGGGTCGCCAGAAATGTGTGATGTTAAAATGGGGTCATGAGCCAAAAAAAAGGTAGGGAACCAATGACTTAACTGTTTTTAGCGCTAAGGTGTGTTGTCTTTTTACAGATGGCTTCTGGAGAATGCAATGAAGACACGGAAGTTTACAACATAACACTAAGCACCGGTGATGAACTGACATTAATGGGCCAAGCTGAGATCCTCTATGCCAAGACCTCTAAAGAAAAATCAAGATTCAACACTATATTCAAGAAAATCGGGAAGCTTAATTCCATCAGTAAGATCGGGAGAGGTAAGATGCCTTGCTTGATCTGCATGAACCATCGCACCAACGAGAGCATCAGCCTGCCGTTCCAGTGTAAAGGCCGGTTCAGCACCTGTAGTCCCCTGGAGCTCCAGATGCAGGACGGCGAGCACACCATAAGGAACATTGTGGAGAAAACTCGCCTCCCAGTCAATGTCACGGTGCCCAGTAGTCCCCCCCGAAACCACCACGACCTCCACCTCATCCGCGAGGGTCACCGATACAAACTGGTGAACATTCAAACCAAAACGGTGGTTGTGTGCTGTATTCTGCGAAGCAACAAAATTATCCCCATCCATTTTCCCTTTCACATGGCCATGCCCAAGTTCATTATTCCAGAGGAGCTCCTTCAGGGGGAGTTATGGCTCGACACCATGGTCCGCCGCTGGTTCTCCTTTTGCCAGGAGCAGTTTGACATCGACGACTATTCCCGCGCCGTTCGAGATGTTCGGACGGACTGGAACGACGACGGCAAGAGCCCCAAGAAAAGCAGCGGAAACGGTAGTTGCAGCGGAAGCAGTGGAGGCAGTGGCGGCTCCAATGGGTGTCCGAACCACATGCAGATCCCCAGCTCTTTAACGTACGCCCGGGATGAACTCACCCAGTCCTTTCACCGACTGTCCGTGTGCGTGTACGGCAGCAACTTGCACGGCAACAGTGAGGTTAATCTGCAAGGCTGCATGACGTTATGCGGAGATTGGACTCTTCTGCCCTCGGACAGCATTCCTTCAGACTCAGGGGAAAGTGAACATTTTTTCTCCGAGCTGTTGGATAGCACAAACCAGCAGCCCGCCCTCAACAAGTCAGACGTTCCATATGAGGAGCTGTGGTTGGATCACATGAGAAGTCAGGTCCCTAAACCTTCTTTAAGTGAGGGAATCCGAAGCATCAACAATGGCTGTAGCACAACAGGGGCCCTGTCATACCCAGCCTCTTGTCCTCTTGGTGGAATAACAAGTTGTGATGCCTCTCTAACTCCACCACCAGTCCCACCAAAGTCTGAAGCTGTGAGTATGAACCATTATAGTCTATATGGGCCAAAGCATTGGGACATGTTAAAGTCAGGTGTTTCTTTATGTCTCAAAATCTACAGTGGCCCAGAGATGCAACAGCACAAAAATTATTCACCGTATATGAAAAATAAATGTAGTCCTTAAATCAATATAAACCTCCTAATAAAACTTGTAATAAAATACCTTTTTTTTTGTTTTTATACGTATAATAAGACTTTTTTTCTTTAAATAACTGTATTGTTGAATAAGCAGTTGTGTTTTATTTTTATTTGCATGATATTTATTTTGATATATTTATTTTATATTTTAAAACCTAACATTGAATATATTTTTGATGTTGCTCAGTTCTATTTTGAGACACTTTTTTTGTAAAAGTCTATTTTATTTGAGGAGATTATTATATTTAAAAAAAAAATCATAGAGATTTATTTTATTTCTTTGTACAAATTAATTTTTATTGCAAGGTTTTTTTTTTTTTGTTTTTTTTTAGGAGATTGTTTTTTTATGCAAGTTTTTATTTTAATTTGAGAGATATTTGAAGAAAGTAACTGGTTAGTTGCAGTAGAAAATTATTTACTGTCAGAGCACAAAAAATATTTTAGAAATTGATTGGTTTAACATTTAAAATCATAGTAATGGATAACAAAAAAAAAATCAATGAAGAGAGTAGGGGTGTAATGGTACTGAAAAAGTTTGGTTTCGGTATGTTTTTGGGACGGGTTTTTTTATTTAGTACATTTTTGATATGTTTTTGGTACAGTGAAAGGAGTCCAATGGGGTGGGGGGGTCATTTCAACAAAATATTGTTCAGTCATTTGTGCATTAACAGACACCCCACATGTTGTGTATTTTTGAATGTTTAGTGTTAATTTTTGGCAAACACCGTAATTTACTGAGTGAACGCCTCAGTATTCCCTGAGGTGCTGTGTACATGACCTCACAGTAACACTGCAGCAGAGACACGGTGAAGGAGAAGAGGAGCAGGTTATCTTGATTTGACCAACTTGAATTTATGGCAAAAGGGTTTTAATTTTTTAAAGGAACCTGTGGACTCTTTTGTGCCACAAAGCTACAACATACCGAAAACAGAAAGTGAAATGTAACATGCTTTGAATGTCCGACCCGGCTGCTGTTCTTCACACTTAGAATTCGCCACTGCTGAATGTATAGGAAACTTTGCACAGCCACCCTGCTTCCCAGATGTTTGTGTTCTTCATGTAGGCTATATGTATTCATTTGTTACACCTCTGTATTGTATCGAAGGCCTCAAACCGAAACAGTTTGGTACAAAGTGCACCGTTACACCCCTAGTAGAGAGAAATTGAGTAAAAACCGTCTCTGACATATTTTG
>JAPTGZ010000014.1:64844-75345 GCA_029814645.1 Fowleria isostigma
AGGCGGGGTACACCCTGGACATTTCGCCAGTTCATTGCAGGGCTGACATATAGAGACAAACAACCACTCTCACATTCTAATAATATATAAATAATGACAACTCCAAACTTTTCTCTATGTTTTTCAGTGAAAAATACACATTAATAAAATGTTTACATCTATAAACTATCCTTTAAGATGATATGAATAACATGAACAAACTGAAAAAAATGTGTTAACAATATTCTGCTTCAGTTTACCATTTTATAACTTACAGATCACAGTGGATCTACAAATGCACAAAATAATTAGTAACAGACGTATTGTTAAAATTGCACTTCTCTTAAAACATTTTGGCTTGTTCATATTTGTTCAGGTTAGTCACAACTTTTTCAAAGTTGCAGAGACCCTTTGGTGAGCCGGATTTGGCCCCTGGGCCACATGTTTGACGTCCCTGGTGTAAGCCATTACCCCCTACTGGTGACCAATGGAAAAACCGACTCATCAGGGTATATACAATGGAAAAAATAACAGCAAAACTCAACCTGACCATGGTCTTATTTAAAACAAAAAAGGTGGACAAAAAAGTTGGATTAATTATCTATTAAATAAGTTAAACATCAAACAAACTTTGTAACTGCAGCAGCAATCTGAGTCACTGTCTGTATTTTCTGTCTGTTTTGAACATGGCTGACCATGCATCGAAGTGGTAAAAAGCCAAGACTAGAGCTGCAAATATGTAAACTGATTTACTGTTGGAACTGAAAATGTCACAAAATGTCTTGAAATGTGTGTATGTTTCACATGTACATGAGTTTTACATCACCAGTTGTTTAATCCAAAAATGCAACAAGTATATGGACCAAACCTCATTAATGCAATAATGTCCTGAATTTTGTGTGACCGGCAGTTTGTTTAAGTCACGTTGCTGATTCATTTAGACTCATTCTGTTTAATTCTTTCAGCTTTTGATGCTTGAGTTGCAGCTAATAAAGCTTTATTTCATGGCAGTTACTGTCTTTGTTTCTTTGTAGTGAGGTTTGTTTACAACAATGTTAAGATGTAAGATGTTTGTTTACAACAATGTTAAGATGTTTCATCTCCTCTAAAAAATTCACTTGTCTGACAAAAAGAAAGCCACTTAAGAATTGAATATGGAAGACACAACGAATACAATCAACGTAACAATGTTAAGACTTTATACAGTGTGCTCCACATTTTCCCGTGACTTTTTAAGAGTTAATTATATGATATCTGTGTTAATATTATATGACAACTGTAATCTTTAATGTGATCTAACTGTTGATTTTCCAGGAGAACACTGGGTTTTAAGGCCTTTGTGTTACAATTTAACACCTATTTCATGTATTATTTTTCAGTTTATATTCTCAACAAAAGTTGCTTATGGTATTTAGCCCTTGAAATTGTTTCTATATTAGACATATTTATACCTGTAATCACAAAAATATTTACTTTTCATGAAGTAGCTAGAAAAAATATCAAAAATGAAAAAAAAAAATTAAAAGTTAGTGGCATCATGTCAAAAGCCTGACATCTAAAGGGTTAAAATCTTTAAAAATGAATGACTAGTATTTGTGCGTAGCAGTAAGAGTGTATTTCACACTGCACAAAAACCTGTAAATTGAAAATAATTAATATTGTATGATTTTTTTTTTTTTCATCTGAAAACATGATGGAATAGTGATAAAAACCTGGGAGGGTTAAAATAAAAAAAAATTGATTACCATTTGATATCAGTAATTTGGTCACATGTAGGTGAAAAACATTAGCTCAGTGAAAACAGATTATAATGTTGGTGTATAATATTTTTTGTTTTTAGTAATATGAGTGTGACGAATATTAAAACAGGGTCTAAAGGCTAATGATTCACAGTTTAATTAGTGCTGATAAATTCCACCAGACAATAAAATTTTAGTAATCCTCCCCAAAACATCTGAATAAATTATTGAGTAGACCTTTTTTTTCTGGACTTCTTTATTTTTTTTTAAAATACATTTCTACTGAGAATATAAATGCATACAAAACACTGAAATTTTAAACACACAACAAAATGTCATAAAGAAAATCATCTGTACATATCAGTTAATATAATGCAAGGATTTAGTGATGCATAAAAGAAAATAAATAACTTAAAATATAAAAATATAACAAAAGAAAATATTTATATTGTCAGGGTTTTTGTGTTTTTGAAATTAAATACGAAGTCTAGTGATTGGAAATATTTTTTGAATTCTAACAGTAAGACTTAAAAGTTTGGGAGTGTTTACTTTTATGTATGTGAATTATCGAGCTGACCGGAAGCAGGTTTCGTCATTGAGCATTTTATTTTGAAACTCAGACTTTGTACATCCGGTTTTTCTTCCGGGTTTGAGATTGAATGACTGCGCAGCTTGACAGCGCATTGTTTAGCTGTGCACACAACGCACACTTCTGCCCAGTACTTTCTGCAGATGCTAAAATGCCCCCTGTGATGCTAACATTATCTTAGACAAGTTGTGTAGACATGTCTTCTTCTTCTCAGGGTTCCGCTGCTGGGGGAATTCAGGGTCTTCTCCTGAAACTTCACGAATCACTTTCAGACGAAGACAGTCGAGCTGCTGCCTTGACATGCCACGATATTGTCGGCGACTTGGGACAGGAGTGTATGCTCACACCAACCGAAAATGAACTCGGTAAGAATTATGACATCCATTAAATGCCCCTGTCGCCTTTTAGATCCTCCAGTAAGTCCAGTAACAATCTGGTCATTTGTTTTTAGCAACACTTTCTTTCTTCTTTTGTGATCAAACGGCCTTGTAGATCAATAAATACAGAACTTTTGGAGGTTATTTATCAGTTCTTTTTATATGAATAACTTCAGGGACTTTTGAGTTTAGTAAACGGAGTTGTATAAATGAGCCTGGTGCGCCAAAACGCACAGAGGTGGGCGGTTACGCACTCCATATACACTTTAGGTACATGAGAAGTTTTGTTTTTTATGCATAGTTTTATATTGTTGTTCAAAACAATTAAGCTTCCAGAAATACCAAAAAGAAATAAAAAAAATACAAATCAAATGCAACCCCCCCACCACCAAAACAAAACAAAAAACGGTGCATAAATAAAATTAAATAGAGTGTACATCACAAGATGATGAGGTACATGATATTGCATCACTATTAAACTGATTTAGATTTCACACAGATTCCTAGGGGGGAAAAGAGGGGAGTGGGACGTTAAGGACGACTTTCCTGGCAAAGTCCTTCATTGGTTTGAACAATATGGTCTAAAAGTAGTTTCCAAATCTTATTAAATGTCTTGGCGTTATTACTCATATTGTATCTGATCTTCTCCATGTGAAGACGTTTGTAAATGGATACATGACACAGAATATCTGTTGGAAGTCTACAGTGGGAAACAAAATAGATATATTTGTTGAAAATAGAAATATGCAGTATCCAACACAACAGGTGAAACCTAGTGTTTATGATGATAGACCTCCAGAGTTTGACTCAACCATAACACCTTATAACTGAGGGACTTTTGAAATCCATGGAATCTATTTTTTATTTATTTTTTAGGGATAGTGCATATTAATGAACATCTACAACAATTGCACCTGTAAATATGCCAGATTGTAGCAACAGTGTTAATTTCCATCTGTAGTCTCAAGGCAGGTGACAAGAAAAACAATTCACAAAAGATAAAATATCATTAAAACACACAAAACAACACAATGGACGATCTACTGATGGTCACAGGCTTGGTTTTGCTTCATCCGGTGTTTGAGTTGTGATTTGAAGGAGGCGTAAAATTGGGATTATGTTGAGTGGTAAACTGTTGCAATGTTTAGTCCCATTGACTGAAAGTGTATCTTGCATACATCTTTATTAAAAAACACAAACAAAAAAAACCCCAACAAAATATATCTTTTGTTTTAGTTTATTTCGAGCTTATGCACTTCATGTACAGTGGCAATTCACATACATGCACAATAATGAGTGCTGTTCATATACACCTCATACATGTGTACACAGAGATACATAAAAGATAAACAAGAAAGAGAGGAAAAAAATAAATAAAAAAACAAAAAAAATCCCAAAAGAGAGCATGTTATATGCCCAAGTCTGCACAAAATCCGTACAAGAAAATCTGCAAATACAGTTATACTTCCAGAACTGTACATGAAGAATATGCATATGAGAACAAATGAGCAGAAGAGACAATTAGACTTGTAGATTTTGAATACAAACTATACCTAGTGGATTATGCGGGAATGTTCATTATGATCATGTGCTAAAATATTCCATAATTATTTAATCATGGAAACAATCACTTATTAATAAATGATTAGTACATAATTAATAAATGGCTAGATCAGGGGTCTCAAACTCATTTTAGTTCAGGGGCCATCTGAAATAGGCCGGACCAGTGAAGTAATAACAGTAAAAAAAAAAAAGTAAAATTACATTCTAATAGTGTTCACATCTATAAACTATCTTTTAAAAATGTGAATAGCATCAATAATCTGAAATCTTGTAAGAAAAATAAGTGCAATTTTAACAATATTATGTCTCAGTTTATCATTTACACATGTTCATTATAATGTACAGATCACAGTGGATCTTTAAATACACAAAAGATTTAATAACAGGACGAATATTGGTAAAATACACTTATTTTTCTTAACACATTTTAGATTATTCACATTTTTTAGTGAAAGGTTAGTTGATAAAGGCAACATTTTTGTGTAATTTTATTTTATTTTTTTACACCAAAACAAATAGAAAACGTGATTGTCATTATTTATATTATATTTATAGGTAATTACGATAGTATTTTACTGGTCTGACCCACTTTAGATCACATTGTTCTGTACATCCTTGATTGTTTGTGTCTTCAGTGTCATTTTTGCATTTCACAGGTTCATCCTGTTGGTCGATTGGACCCTTTGGTGGGCCAGATTTGGCCCCCGAGCTGTATGTTTGAGACCCCTGGACTAGATATACTAAAATGTCAACTAAATACTAAATTTAATAATAATAACCACCTTCTAATTAACTAAACAATAATAAAATGAGCTTTTTCTAAAATGGTTTTGATTGTGTTCTTTCTATTAAGTTGAGATAATCATGACAGATATTTCTTTTTTGGAATTATATCAAAGTTTATGTGGAAAATATATAATGACCAGTGTTTAACGGAGCCCAGGCTAACAGTGTCCTATAAGCCTTTTGTTTGATGCCTTTTGCTTCTGCCCAAACCTTTTTTTGGTTATAAAAATTTTAATCTAGTTAAATGAACAGCTTTTATGTTGTTGCTGTTTTGTTTTTCTTTTGGTGAACAACCAAAATAAAGTTAATTCAAAAGTTCACCATTCATGCATTTCTTTATGTGCTAACTTTTTCATCTTTTGCATCTTCATCCCAAAGCTCTACAGACGTCCTTACTGTTCTCCAAGGACTTCGGGCTGCTCACCTTCCTTCGCAAATCTCTGGCTTCAGATGAGGTAAATATTAAGTAGCGTTCACTAAACACCTTTATATAAAATGGCATCATACTTACAGATGGAAATGTATTTTCCAGCTCCGGGACACACGAGTGGAAATTTTGGTTTTTTTGGAAAAGTTCTTGGACAAAGTTTCACCCAGAGTTAAAGGTTGGGAGAAGACTTATGCGATTGACATACGAGTAAGTTCTCCTGGATAAACACAGGCCTTCGCACATGCTATGATTTAAGTATTTAACATTTCTTCCAAATGATATTAATATTGCTTAACCTTTCATTTTTTTGTTCAGGACACATGTATGGCTGTGTATACAAAAGATAAAGTAGCAAAATGCAGAGCTCCGACGCTAGAGCTCCTCATTAAGGTAGGTTTTAATAAATCTCATTTTTGTGCATGTGTTTTTTTTTTTTTTTTTCTTAACTGTCTTTATGTTATATTTTTGAAAATATTTTTTATTCATTTCCATGTTTATAATTGGTGTGTGCATCTTATTGAACCCTTTACTGAACATAAGATCAAATTTCATTGCATTGTACAATCGTATTCTGCAATAAAGCATATTCTATTCTATTCTATTCTATTCTATTCTATTCTATTCTATTCTATTCTATTCTATTCTATGTGAATGTTTCTTCAACACTAGTTATTATTTTATAAACACGCTGCAGACTGTTGAGTTTTACTTGTACTGTGTTTTTTAAGTGGATCTCTTTGGTGGATTTTTTTTTTTATTTATTTTTTTAACATACTTACAGGTTCTCCAAACTACCAAGGCTTCTAGTGTTGCTTCAGAATTCAGAATCCCTGAAATATTCAACAAATATTACAGTGAGCTTTGTCAGAAGAACAGACTACCAGATTCAGGTGAGTGTGTTCAGTAATGACTGAAATGGCAAAGCAAAAATGGATGTTAAAATGTTAATTATTGTTATTGCAACATATAAAAATTAATATTTAAATGCTTACTGTAACTACCACCACTAAATGATGATATAATTAGTCTTATAAATAATAATACATATAATTTGCTAATTGATTTTTTTATTTTTTATGACAGCATTCAGTGCAATGTGGTATCACTATGTACTTCATTCATTCACTCATTTTGTGAACTACTTGCACATGCTGAAGCCTATCCAGGTGAAGGAGAGGTCAACACACAAAAACAAATTTTTTTGTTCTTTTTCTCAGTTCTGGGTAAAATCTACGAGTTGCTCGGCATCCTGGCGGAGGTTCACCCCAGTGAGATGGTCAACAACTCTGACAAACTTTACAAAGCGTACCTCGGAGAGCTGAAAGAGCAGGTAAGACACAGAATCACGCTCTCTTGTTTGGATCATGGAACAGGAACACCGCCACCCGAAGGAGTGGCAAGTTTTTGGTTCAGTTTGTTTTATTGTTAACACTTAAGCAGCAAAACTATTGGTTAAATTTATACATTTTTAGGAATTTAATTTTTTTTTTTAAATTTACTTATAATGGGTGGAATTTCAAATGTCCTTAGCAGCAAGACTGTTGGTTGAATTCATACCAAAATGGGTGTATAGATTGCCAGTGACCCAGAATACATGTGATTACATTTTGGTAAAAGTAGGTCAAAGTAAAAAAAATTTTAATAAATTTTTTAAATTTTTTTTTTTCCCATTTATTTATAATAGGTGAAATTTCAAATGTCTGTAACATTATTGCTTTAATTCATACCAAATTGGGTTTATATATTGTTAGTGACCCAGAATACATTTGGTTACATTTTGAGAAAAGTACGTCAAAGTTAAAAGTTTTTTATGAATGTGTAATTTTTAGGTTTTTTTTCCCCATTTACTTATAATTGGCAGAATTTCAAATGTTTATAGCAGCAAAACTGTAGGTTAAATTCTTACTAAATTGGGTTTATCAATTACCAGTGACCCAGAATACATGTGATGACATTTAGGGAAAATTAAGTCAAAGTAAAAAAGTTTTTATGAATTTTTAAAGTCTTTATTTCTCCATTTACTTATAATGGGTGGAATTTTATATTTCTATAAAAAAAACCATCAATTTTGTTTAAATTTACTTCTAACTGCACATATATGGAGTTAATTGATATGATGACATCACCACATGAACAAACATGATGACATCATCTGGATCGATGCCAAAATAAGCTACAATTCATGCGAGGCGCGGGGTTTGTTGTGCCTGGAATCATTTGTTTCAGATTTGTCACTGAGCTTTCATGCATTTCTCCTGAACTCAGCACAACAAATACACCTCTGATAATCCATGTGGGTGTTTTTAATGTGTTTGTCTTAGATGACCTCTTCAACCAAAGAACCAAAACTGTTTGTCGTCGCTGGATGTTTGAGAGGAATCACGGCTCTGATGGTCAACTTCACTAAAACCATGGAGGAAGGTGGGACGTCTCTGTGTTTTTAATGACCAACCTTTTCATGATAAAGGCAAAAATGGTCTGTTTTAAGACGGTCTAACTGTGGTTTGCAGATCCAGCAACATCTTCGGAAATTTTTCAGTACACCCTGAAAGCGATCAGCCCTCAGGTAAAGATTGACGGAGGCTTTAAGTAGAAACACGACAATTACATCTGTAGCGACTTCAACAAAGTGTTGCTGAGAGATATTATTGCGAAAAAAAATGGCCAAATTTGTCCATCTGAAATTAATTGCACCATTTTCATGTGGCTACCATTCCCACATGATTGATCTTAAAATTATTCTGAAGTACGTCAAATGTGCAGCCTGGCCCAAAGATTATATATGCAACACATCGTAATGATATCTTATGGTTTCCACACAAGAACACCATAGAAAACATCATTCACATACAATGGGAACAGGATGCTGACAGCTGATTGGCTGAAATTGTCCCTACTCTAACAGAGTGGAGAAGGGTTTTATGTTAGAAAATCTACAAACAACTCTTCATAACTCTCACATTTTTGGGATTTCAGTAACGATTTATACATCAAAATATTAGAAAAACTCTTCTCTTTCAAAAACTATTCTTATTTTAATCTTAAAATATTTAATTTTTGGTCTACAGACCTCAAAGCGCACAGAGTGCCGATTTTTCTCTCATTCACTTCAATGTTATTGAGACCCAGACTTTATAACCAGTCTGTCTTTGGTACTATTTCTTGCTTTTACGTCACACCTAGCCACAAGTCCAACAATCTGACGAGAGGCAAACACACGGGTTAGATTTGCTTCAGGACATGTAGGAAAGTCTAGTTTCCAGAATAAAATCTAGAATTTTGAGTCTGTGTTTTTATTAATCTTTGGAAAATAGCTCATTAACGTGATAGTTTTTGTGAGTATTAGAAGTAAATATGGAACTCTTTATTTACAGTGCTCAGCATAAATGAGTCCACCCCAACAGATTTGTCACAAAACCCTTAGTTTTTCTTTGAGAATCAACATTTTCTATGGGACACTATCTAATATATCATTTTCTCAGTTAAGGAAATGTTCTGTAACACTCAGTTTTGTTGAATTTTTTTGAAACTGTGCTTATGTTCATTGAGATATCGATTAAAATCTTGCTATTCAAAGGAGGTGTACTCATTTGTAGTGAGCACTGTACATTCAGTGGATAGTTATTACAACAATTTTTCCTGGGGTTAATAAAGTACTCTGATTGTAATTGCACTCAAATGCTATAAATCATCAGGAAAATGATCATGTCTTCCTGAGTGTGTAACCATGGCAACAGTGATTATTTGCTCTCAGCAGTAAAATGTCTATATTATTATTATTATTATTATTATTATTATTATATAGCCCATTATACTGTGTGAGCACACTGCTTGGTGATTTCACTTTTTACTCTAAATGTAATTCTGTACAATATCATTAAGTAATTGATTGTGTATGTGATTGTAGATGGAAATGACTCGCTACGCTGTCACTTTCGGTAAGCCTCTCCATTTGAACAAAAGTTGAAAATACGAATCGATTAAAAGATTGAATTCTTTGACGCCTCATATTTGACTGTGTGTGTGTTGAACAGCCGGTCTGAGATTACTTGCCAGGCATGCGTCCCAGTTCAGCAGCTGCCTCATGGACCACTACAGAGCTCTGTTTGAGGTCATGTCCAAGCTCTGTGGACACATCAACGGAGAGATGAAGAAGACGAGTTATTATGCGCTTGAAGCCTTCCTCAAACAGGTAGACTTTCAGAAACCACATAGACAGCATTAATGAAGGGTAATAAAACAGAACTACTTTGTAATATTTTTCTGAATGTGTTTGTCTTCATGTTTTTATCCAGGTTGCCGTGTTGGTGGCGGAGAACATTGAAGAGCACAAAGGCAAACTCAAGTTCTTCATGCAGAAGTTCTGTGGCATCATTAAGACCATGGACTCCACACACAAGGAGCTATCCATCGCCATACGAGGATATGGGTTATTTGCAGCTGTATGTTTTTGTTTTATTCAACTTTAGCATTTTATCAGCTCACCTAATTGTCTGATGAAACTACTGGTTGGATTCATTTCTAATTTTATATGTATGAACAGGGTCTACAAAGTTTGTTCACAGTTATAGGTACTATAGAGCACCAATAGGAAGTCATATATGGACTTTCATTTGGGTCCATGACCTTTGACCTTGAGTGACTTTGAAGGATCAAACTCAAGGTCAGCAATTTCTATATTTTAACAAGGTGATTCTCCAAAAATAGTGGTCAAATTTATTAAAATTTCTTTGTAGTTTCCCTGGGACAATATCTGCAAAGTTTTTTCACAGTTTTAAGAAATTTTGATTTTTGACAAATTTGTAAAGTATTAAATATTTTCCTTTACTTGTAATGGGCCACATTTTGATTGCTTATAATGTGGAAAGAATTTAAGATATGTTAGTATTTGAGTTAGTGTTGAGCACTGATAGGCAGTCATACAGTCACTGAAAAAATGATTAGACCACTCTGTGTTTTTTTTTTTTTTTTTTTAATGCCTGGTACAACTAAAGGTGCATTTTTTTGGACAAATATAATGATAACAACAAAAATAGCT
>JAPTGZ010000014.1:83432-93873 GCA_029814645.1 Fowleria isostigma
TGATTTTCTTCATTTACATACTATGATTTTATTCTTCATTATTGGTGATTTTTTTTCTTCATTTTTTATGATTTTCTTCTTCAATTTTGGTGATTTTCTTCATTTTTGGTGATTTCCTTCTTCATTTTCAATGATTTTCTTCTTTGTTTCCAGTGATTTTCTTCGTTTTTGATGATTTTCTTCTTTGTTTTTGGTGATTTTCTTTGTTTTCTGTGATTTTCTTTATATACTGTGATATTCTTTGTTTTGGGGGATTTGGTTCTTTTTTTTCAGTAATTTTCTTCTAGTAGTTTTCTTGTAGTAGCTTTCCTCATTTACTGTGATTTTCTTCTTCATTTTTGGTGATTTCCTTCTTTGTTTTCAGTGATTTTCTTCATTTACTGTGATATTCTTCTTTGTTTTCAGAGATTTTCTTCTTTGTTTTTGGTGATTTTCTTCTTTTTTTTCAGTGATTTTCTTCTAGTAGTTTATGTTTCTACCTCAAAGTTCCTGAAAATCTATTGATATGAGGCTTGGTCATTTCAAGTTGCCAGATTGAAGTCCCATGTGTTCACAGCCCCACCCCTCAAGAATTCCGTGGAATCTGAAAAGTCCTACCCCACTATTAAGAACATTTTTCAGGGAAAGTCTGAGTTTTTTTATTTTTTTATTTTAATCTAAGTAATTTCAGTAGAAACACACCAAAGTTTTTCAAAATCCAGGATAAAATTAAAGTTTTTGGAAACCACATTTTACTCTTACATAAAAAAAAAAAACCTAATGCAATGAATTCTGTGTTATAATTAATCTGATATGTTTAAAGACTACATCCCTTTATCATGTATTATAGAAAATACTTGGTATTTTGTCTTGTTTCTTTAGAAAAATTAGCAGGAGAAAAAAATCACAAAAACACTAATATATGATGATGTTATAACAGTTTTTTTTTAATGGACTTTTTGGCTCAAGGGTCTCTAAACAGTGCAAAAAGTGTCTGTAGAATAGAATGGATCTGTAAGAATAACTGACTTTATATTCATATAGTGAAACATTTTTGCAGAAATTAATGACACAACCTGTAACAAAGACATAATGATCACCAAATCAAAAGAAAAAAATACTAAAATGGCCTGAGGGTCCTCAAGGGTTAAATAAGGATTGTAGTTGCCACAGTAAGACCCTGATGTGTTTAACAGTCACAGTTTTGACACATATTTACCTTTCACCCCTTTGTCGCAGCAGTCTAATTCTTATTTTCTAAGTATATTTAACTTCACTCTTCTTTTTCAGTGCACCAGGGCTTGATTCGTGTTTGTTCTAAACCCATCACGCTCTCTGAGGTTAGTATAAATAAATTGTTGTATTTTTAGGGGAAAAAAAGATACCTTACATTTACTTTTGGTCTTTTCTCAGGACAAAGACACTGAGTCTGGACAAGTGCGGGCCGGAAAGTGGAAAGTTCCAGCAAGTCAGGATTACCTCGTCTTGTACAAAAGCCTCCTCGACTGTGATCAGCTTAAGGTACTGTTATAGACTTATGAGGACCAAAGAAATGTAGGTTTTTTTCCTCATCGATTTTACCAGTTTTCAGCAATTTTTGTTTGTAATAATCTACGTAATAACCTTGACATATGTACTGAACATATTTGGAACATTACCAATCTTTTACGACTGTTCCATACAGATTCAGAAGGGTCTTTGTTGATGGTTTGATGGTTCTTTACAGGATTCAGGATTTCTAGATGGAGCTTTTGAAAGCCAGAATGCCGGTCTTGGATCTTTGAGTCGTCTTCTTTATGATGAATTAGTGAAATCGATCCTCCGCATTGTGGAAAAACTGGACTTGTCTGTTAAGAAAATCACACCAGGAGAAGAGGTGATATCTTATTCTTTTTTGCTTTTTTTTTTTTTTTTTTTTTACTTATTTTAATTATTTTACTTATTTAAACTCTGTTTTAGTTGTTCTTATTAGTACTTGTCATGTCATACAGAGAGTGCATAATCTCTAAAACCGAAGTAAAATTCCTTGTATTTTTGGAGATACTTGTCGAATAAAGGTTATTCTGATTCTGATTTGTATCTCACATGCTAAGGACAGTTAAGAGTTAATATGACATCCTGTACATATGGATGAAGATCACTGGTTAACATGAAGCGTGAACATATTCTGAGTTCAGGGTGGCGGCAACATCAGTCTAAAAGTCTGAACAGTTGTTTTTTATTGTCTCTAAGTGCGCTTTGTTCTTCAGGCTCCTGACGATGCAGCCCACGCCCTGCCCTCCTCTGACCCCACAGCTCATTTACTGCCCAATAAAATCAAAGACTTCACTGCCTTCATCAACCTGGTTGACTTCTGCAGGTAATGAAGACACAATGCAAACAACCGTCACAGGTGCAGAATCTAACAAAGGCCTGCCTGTACAATGCTTTACATCTGAGTCATTCTGTAACAATTTACCAAGAGTCTCCCAGTCCATATACTGGTTTTTATCAATCAATCAAATTTTATCTATATAGTGCAAACGTTCTCTTATAACACTTCACTTTTATATTGGCCTGTCCAACCATCCAGTTTTCTCAGTTTATTCAATAATGACAAAACAGTCTGGAATTGGGCCAGACCAATCACAAATCTTGGGGGTGGATGTTTCACAATGGGTCACATGTACAACTTCTTTTTGTCGCGAGTTAAAATCATTTCCAACTCCACAAATCTCTTCACAACTTGTCAGTTATTTGATTGTAAAATAAGGATTGAATTACAGATTACACCCTGTATTCTTAAATTTCTCTCACAAAAGTGTCACGCTTGTCTTATCTGTGATTGGCTTACTCAGTGCCAGTTAGTCCCGCCTTCATATTTGGATTCAAGCCCTGCGATTCCAGACTGGATTTCTCATTGAGAAAGAGGGATGGCTGGACAGGCTAACATTCAGCCGGACTCTCAACCCAATTCACAGAATCCTCCAGGAGGCAAACACTTGGTGACAGTGTTGATGAAATCTTCTGTGTAACAGGCAACAGTCAAGAGGGAAAGAGAGAAAGAGATTAGAGGAGGGGGAGAAGGGATGAAATAGGGTGAGACGCATGAGCCCCTTTTACATAGCATTCCTGTCACGGGAATATTTTGCCTGTTTTCCGCGACAATGTCAATGCAATGGTGGGATCATTTGGTCTCACTTTTATCACAGCTTTGTAACGCCGTGGGAGGTAGTAACAGAGCTATGATAAAATCGGGATCATGATTGTGGAACGCTGTACAAGAGAAACACCTCTTGGTCCGCAACCAAGTGTGACATTTTGATGACAGCTGACCCTCAGCATGGGAGAGACATTTGGCACATATGGAGGCACTGGCATGATTCCATGGATACCTGCCATTTTCACCTGTGTGGCAGCCATGAACAAAGCTAAAAATATGTAACTGTTGAGGCCCAGATAAAACATATTTATAACTATATAAACATATCAAATAAGAGGACTAGGTGAACTGATATCGAAACCATTTGCAAAACAACATCAGACATTATAAAGTATTCTGATTAAAAGTTGTATCTTATTTAACTGAGCACTCTTTTCGTTTGCTTGCCTTTCTTTCCTCTGTAGTGAGCTGCTGCTGAATAAACATGTGGAGTATTTTCAGTCATGGATGTATCCCTTAAGCCACGAACTCATCCTCCACTCCATACGAAATCCACTTGTCAGTGGTTTTTACAAACTGCTCTCTGTCACCATGAGAATTGCCAAGAGGATCAAGTATTACCAGGTAACGTTTTCTGCAGCTGTTGCCTCTGCCGTCACACTGGAGTTAACACTTCAAAGACAGATGGAGAGTTAAGAGGATGGTACCTGGGAATGTTAAAGATAATTTAGTTGAATGTCCTGCTTTTCCACAGGGCATTGGGCTGAGAAGCTCTACATCCCCCCAGAGTGACACAGTAAAAAATGCCTGTTTTGCACTGTTCTCTAAGTTTGGAAAAGAGGTAGCATGTCCTTATAATATTTGTACAACAGATGGTAATTCCTATGTATCTATGAACTGAATCAGTGCAATACTATGTTGTTTCCACCAGGTGTGCACAAGAATGAAGCAATACAAAGATGAACTACTGGCATCCTGCTTGACATTTGTCCTCTCACTGCATCCCAACATAGTAGCTCTGGACATCAAGGCATACTGTCCTGCACTAGAGGTGGTGTTCCCTTTGTTCACTTATGTGTGTGTAGGCTAAAGGAAAACTGTATTTATTCATTAATTTGCCATCCATCCAACCAACCAACTTTATCTATTGAAGTGATTAATCATCAAGAGGATGATGGAGATAGTGGAGTTTAGATATCTCTATCTAGTTACAGACATATCTGGTTACTGAAAATAAAATAAAATAAAAAAAATGTAAAAGTTAAAGGCTGATAACTATACGCGCCTAAGTGACATTGTCAACCATATTCACAAGCAAATGCAACAAAAAAAGATATTACCAGGCTACCAGAGTTTGTCATTTTGAACTTTTTGTGTTGATTTCAGTGCTTAATAGTACAATTTTACATATTTTAGGGTACAGTATTCCTTTCTTTATAAGGCTATGGTGCAGTGCCTTAGTCAAAAAGCAAATGGACTTTTTGGATATTATATCTGAAAGAAAAGTTGCTTCTTCAAACTTCCACAAGTCTACACCACAGCTAAGACCACTGAAAAACTATTTTATGTGCTTAAAGGATAATGTTTTCATGTATTCCAAAAGCACTAGTATGTTAATGCAATAATGAAGTCAAAAAAACAGAGCTTAAAAAGTCTGAAATATCTTGAATTTATAAATCTGCATTTAATAACTTAAAAAGGTCTTTAAAATGGTAGGTCTTAAGTGATGTTGTCATATATTTGCTCTCTGTGCATTGTTTAAATGTGTCTGTTAAATGTCCAAGCTGCAAAGAAAGTGACATTAGTTGACTCAATTCCACCTGTTCCAACGCGACAATTTATATTGAAATTAGGAACAAATTATCACCAACATGGCAGCTCCCAGTAAGAAATGACTTAGAACAGTGGGAATCAAGGCACTGGTGTAAATAAATACATTTTCCTAAATTCTAGAAGTCACCAATTTTAGCCAGTATGTCCGTGAAATAGGCTATAAAATGGGCATTAAATTCTATTCTAAGTAGTCACAAAAAGATCTTAAAAAGTCTTAAATTTAACTTGTAAAAACTTGTAGGAACCCTGAAAGAAACAACTTCTCACACGATAAAATTGACATAAATAATCCTTACCTCTAATTATTCAGTGAATATTATTAATTTGGCTACAATATTAGCTACGTTACCTTTTGCATAATTTAAAAGATGTGACAGGTGTCTGTAATAATATAAATATGTAAGTAAATGTATATAAATATCTATGTAATATATAGATATGATGCATAATATTAACACAATGATTAGTGACATTCAATAACTCATAGGTTAATACAAACTGAGTGTGTGTTCAATGTTAAGTCATTAGTTTTTAATCCATAAAATCATTTAAATTTTCACTAATAAGATCCTTTTGTAAATGACTCATGTAGGCAGCTCTGAGGCTGGGTCTGAGCCATGTTCCTTTGGCGAACACAGCCCTAGATGCTCTGGAGGACTGGTCCTCCTGCATCCCTCCGGAGACCATGCAGCCTTGCTACAAGAACATCCTCCCTCTTCTGGACGGATACCTGAAAACCACCTCTGATGACAGTAAGTTCACGATAACATCTGAGTTCAAGCTGTCAGCTGATGGACACTCAATAGATGTACAGGGAGTCTACAAAGTCTGTTGAAACAAATCCAATACTGTCTAGATGTGCTTGATTTAACTAATGGTGTCCATATAGAGGTGGATTAAATTAAGTAAAAAACTTCAGTATCTACTTTTTGTTTTGTAGTAATTTCCACAGATTTGTTTATTCATTTGCTTTTGCTATAAATGTTTTAAATTAAAAGTAAAAGAGTCTTCATGGATACCCTGTACATGTCAGATAGTCTAACTGAGGTGTTTACTTTGACTGTAGACAAAGATGACAGCAGCTGGGAGGTGATGTCTTCATTATCTTCAAGAAACGACAAAGGATACAGCCGAGTGATGACCAGACTGTTGAAGCAGTCCAAACAGCTCATCATGGTAACTGGATGGAACATTAAAAACAAAAAAGCTCCAGTAATGGCTAGAAAGAATGAAAATGTATCGGAGTTTGTTTTCTGCAGCTCATTTTATTTAATTTTTAAAACTGTAACCAGGAAAAACAAGACTTGTGATAAAACATGTCATTTGCAAGACAGCAGCAGAAGTTACAGACAATAGAGATTTCATCCATACATCCACACTGAAAACATACATAAAACATAGTAAAACTCAGTTTTAAAACCAAACATAAAACACTATAGTAATAACATGCGTGACACCATCAGTTTAACCTAAAAGTACTAAAAGTGTACAACAATGTTCCTTAAAAGTACTATGATGTTAGAACACTAGACTTCAGGAGAGCGTTTCAGAGGTTTTGTGATGAGAGTTTTTGTGTCTGAATGCAGGAAGACGCTCCTCTTGTTGCCGTGAGGCTCAGAGTGGTGAAGCTGCTCGGTCATTTGGGGGGAAAACTGAACAGAAACCTTGTAACAGGTAAGGATTCACTTGAGCCCACTTATATTTTGCTCTAATTTCAGGTGTTTGGACCGTAAGATTAACGCCATTGACAGAGATGCTGGACCATTCATTCACCTTACTATGTTTTTTGGTCTTTAGTGGTGTCATCAGAGGAAATGATGAAGAAGTTTGTTGCCTGGGATTCTGAGAAAAGGTTGAGTTTTGCAGTTCCGTTCTCGGACATGAAGCCCATCATCTACCTCGATCCATTTCTCCCTCGAATCAGTGAACTGGCTCTGTCAACAAGTGACCGACAAACCAAAGTATGACATTTAGTAATACTTGAATATTCCTTGTCATAAACTATTTTTACACAGAGATCCCGGAAAAAAGGTGAGATGGTGATCCCGCCTTTGGCTTGGCTGTGTAAACTGGTCAATGGTGGAAAAAAGGCGGGATCACCATCTTGCCTTTTTTCCACCACTGACCAGCCAAGCCAAAGGCATAACAAAAGTGAGTGGCTGGATTTTAACACAGCAGACCGATATTCTGGAATCAAAGGGGTGGTGACCAGCGCTAATTTTTAAATCCCCCTGGTGCAGGAGAGACGGTGTGCCAGGCATATATGGAGGCACTGACCTGCCATGTGGCTGCCAGACTTCCGTGCCTGATGCTGCAGGGGTCCGTGTCCAGGCTCATGCCAGCCGCTAAAGACTCTGTACCTGGCGCCACAGGCTTCATTTGTGCTCGCCACATGGTTGAAATTGGCACACAGCCGTGGAATCATGCCAGTGCTGCCATATGTGCCAGCTGTCTCTCCCATGCCAGGGGTCGCTGTCATCAAAACCTCACACCTTGATTGCAGACCAAGAGGTGTTCCTTTTACACAGCGTTCCGCAATCATGATCCCACCTTTATTGCGGCTCTGTGGCTTCCTCCAGAGGCGTTACAAAGCTGCGATGAAGTCGAGACCAAATGATCCCATTGTGTTAACACAGATGTCATTGTGGAAAAAAGGTGAAACATTCCTGTGACAGATGTGCTGTGTAAAAGGTGCTTATATTAAATTAGATTAGATTGAACTTTGTTGATATTGGGCAGAGCCCTCAGAAAATTGAGGTTAAAAATGTAGCACAACACCGGAAATACACACAAAAAATATCACAAGAAAAAAGCAATATATTATCAATAAAAAAAAAAACAGTTGTGGAAAAAAATGCAATTGCACATTGTGACATACTAGTAGAAACCTCTTTCTTTACTACTTGTTTAGTCTCGTCTAAAGAGTGGTCCCCTTTCTCCTTCTTTTTGCAGGTTGCTGCTTGTGAGCTCCTTCACAGCTTGGTGGTCTACATGGTTGGGAAAAGCGCTCAGATGGCAGAGGGGGAGAATAAGTTGCCACCTTTGTACAAGCTCCACAAGAGGCTGTTCCCTGTTTTACTGCGTCTGGCCTGTGACGTGGATCAAGTATGTCAGGATAAACAAGAACTGTCGATGCAACAGAATCTTTGCCACTGAAACAAAATGATTAATGGATGGTTTAGACTGAACATTTGAGACAAGAACTTGTACATGATCAGTGCTTTATAAAAAACCTCCTAGTTCACATGCGAAGAGATGAAACGATATGTTGTTTCGATAGCAATGATTATCTCTAGGTTTATTCTAAATGCAGGCTTTTCGGATTTTTTGTAGCGTTTGATTTTCATTTTATTTATTTATTTAACCTTAACTTAGACCTATTTAACCTTAATTACCCAGAAAAATCCCATTGAGATTACCTGCTCTTCAAGGGAGGCCTTTTACTCAATTCAGTACATTTAGAACCAAAAGCAACAAATGATCTGATTTCTGACCTTAAAATATTATTGTGATGGTACTGATTAAACTCTTGCAGAAGGGAAAACAAAAAAAAATCAGTGTAGACAAACTACATTTTTTAAAATTAAATTGATGTTAGTATATTGTCACTTTATCTGTGACTTTTTTTTTAAAGGGGAAGTATTTGCACAAGGTATTTTGGTTAGGAATTATGTAATTATAAATTAACATGAACTAAAAGATATTACAGTTGTTATACAAACCGTAGAATTGCTGATAATAATGAATGAAGTGCTAATAATGGCTACATGTGATTGTCTTTACCAGGTGACCAGGCAGCTGTTTGAACCACTGGTTATGCAGCTCATCCACTGGTTTACCAGCAACAAGAAGTTTGAGAGCCAAGACACGGTAGCGGTTCTAGAGGCTATTTTGGTGAGTCTTTATGTTCAGTGGGATGTGTTAGCAGCCTGACCTTAAAAACCAACATGATACAGATCAGGGATGTCAAACTCATTTTCTTTCAGGGGCCACATTCAGCCCAATTTGATCTCAAGTGGGCCAGACAGTGAAATTTTAACATAAATTTTCTTCTCAGTTTAATGCAAAAAAAATAATATTACATTATGCCTATAAATAATGACAACTCCAAATTTTTTCTCTTTGTTTTAATGAAACAACATAACATTAAATTTTGAAAATATTGACATTTACAATATTTCAAGGATTTCAAGATACTTTATTGTCATACCAGCACACATTTACACCTGAGATGTCATGAAATGTTATGCCTCAACTTTTTATTTCTACATGTGCATTACGGGTCAGATCTACAAAGGCATCAAACATTTAATAACAGGCAGAATATCATTAAAATTGCACTTTGTCTTCAGACATTTCAGGTTCTTATTTGTTCAGGTAATTCACGTTGTATTGCTAAAGGATAGTTTGTAAATGTAAATATTTTCATAATTTAATGCTATTTTGTACACTAAAAAAGAAAAAAATTTGGACCCAATATTTATAGGGGTGCATGTAATATAAATTTTTCCATGTTAAACCAAGAAGAAAATTTGGAGTGATTATTTATTGGTTACTATACTATTATTTCACTTGAGATTATATTGGTTTGTATTTGGCCCCTGAACTAAAACAAGTTCAACACTCTTGACTGTTACTATCTGCAGTATAATTTTTACAGTTTGCAAATTCATCTCGAGGGCCGGTTTTGGTCCTAATCGATCCTTATAGGGAACGCTTAATTTGTCTGACGGTATCGTTTGTCTTCAGGATGGCGTGGTTGACCCGATGGACAGCACTCTGCGAGACTTCTGCGGTCGCTGCATCGAAGAGTTTGTCAAGTGGTCGATCAAACAAACCACCCCCAAACAACAGGAGAAGAGCCCGACCAACATGAAGTCACTCTTTAAGCGGATCTACAGTTTAGCTCTGCATCCCAGCGGCTTCAAGAGGCTCGGTGCTGCCTTAGCGTTCAATAGTATCTACAGACTATTCCGGTATCACACTAAACACACTGCATCATGTTTGGGATATACACTATATATGGACAAAAGCATTCGGACACTTTGAATTCAAGTGTTTCTTTAAGGAAATGTTGATTTTTATAAACTATATAGATAAGCATATTAGGACACATTGTGGCTCCAGCTGTAAGATGTCCTGTTCTTGCTGATTTGAGGCATAAACATCAATGTCTCCTGAACTCTTTCCCCCATAAAGACGACATTTGACGACCCCCTCGTACCCTTAATGCCGAGTTTTAACACCTCTGTTATTTTATTAAGACCTGATTTGATGACCGTTAGAACAGGTTGTCTTTTCCAAATGTAGCAGATGCTGTGATTGGTGGAAGTGAACACCACCCATTTTAGGCCAACCAATAGGATTAAATAATACATTTTCTTAATTTTTTTTCATATTTAATTTTTTTTCTTTTATTTTTAATTTTTGTATTAATATTTTCTTTATTTCTTTATTTTTTTCTTTTGATATTTTATTGTTCTTAAT
>JAPTGZ010000014.1:231555-242341 GCA_029814645.1 Fowleria isostigma
CGGTAAGGAAACGACAAACTGTAATAAATAGAGACAAATTAAAACCTTTAATAAAAAGTTAAAAGTGCATTAAGACATTTTCCATAAATTTCACCTGAAATCCAAATATCCCTACCTTTTTGTGAGTAAGTAAGCTTTATTTATAGAGCACTTTTCACAGACGTGTCACAAAGTGCTTTACAGTTGAAATTACAAGCCATTCACACAGATACTCATACCCCAGTGGACGTTTGCTGCCATGCAAGGCACTACCAGACCCCACTGGGAGCAATTTAGGGTTCAGCATTTTGCCCAAGGACACTTTGACATGTGGACAGTTTGAGGCGGGATTCGAACCGCCGACGCTTTGATCACTGGACGACCCTCTCGACCAACAGCACCACAGCCACCACGAGTAGTGTATATCTATTCAACACCAGGATGTGGCCCAGTGTCCCAGAATTGTTAACTAGGCGATATAAAAAAGTGACCAGTAAGAGTCGAAAGGTTAAGCCAGCACTTTCAGGTTGACGCGAGTTCCCAAAAACAGTCTCCATAAATGATGAATTGATAGCATGTATTGTTGTTTTCCTGCTGTTAGTTTTGTATCGTCTCTGAAAAGGAAGTCTCATTCCTGATAAGACTTGTTTTAACTGTTAGTTGGGTGTGCTGCACTTTGAGTAGGAAATTCATCTTCTTTGTTGTTTGGGGAGAAAAAAAAAAAAAGGAAAACGTTTTTCATCTGTTTTTTCCAGTCTTTTGAGAACCTCTCAGTGGAATCTGGAGGATCCGGTCCCGAGAAAGATGATCCGCCAGGTAAGATGGATCCCTGTAACACACGGCCACTGTACTCAGGAGCAGCCCTCAGCAGAAACTAATCCCACTAAATGTGTAAGAAACAATACAAAGCCCAAACCAAGCAACTGTTATTGCTCTAGCATTGTATAATAGAGTTGCCTTTCACAAACTTAGGGTCGGGAGCCAAAATGTCATGAAGCTTTTGTTATGGTTGGGAAAAAAATACAAAATAATAATATAACGTGTATGATATGATATATATAAACATGTAACCAGATGAAAATGACATTAAAGACGTGCAAGGGGAATAATATAAACTGACAAAATCCACATAAAAGAACAAAAAAAACCAAGGTGTAACAAGGTGAAAATTCCATTTAAGATGTTTCAAGACAATAATAGAGTAAATGATGCAAAAAATGTGATGACAATAGAAAAAGAAACTTTCAGAGTCTGTGTCTGTGTTGATAGTAGACAAGTCAGTCAGTTGAATTTTTTTTTTGTTTGCTTGTTTGTTACTGCTTTTAACAAAGTTATTTCATGGGTCATTAGGCCGGTAGCTAACAAGCTAAGTAAATTTAGAAAATGGATAAATCAAAGGTTCTGTCATAACTTCACCTACCTTTGAGGCAACTATTGTGTAGAACTTTACTCCACTCTAAATATATCTATAATATATTAGGACAACTCCTGATGATCCTTATGAAGGCCTTTAATCCAAAATACACTGGTTTATATTCAAATAAAACTTTTCTATTCAATAAATAAATAACAGTTCTTGAGCTGTAGCTAATGTTATTTGTCAGTGTTTGATTGGCTTGATCTTGATTCATATTCTAGCATTCCAGAAAAGTATAGTTCCACCGTCAATATTAATTTGATGGTTGAACAGTCAGTAAATATGTAATCATTATGGCAATCTATAATACACTGTTGCTCAGAAAGTTGTAGTATCCCTATCAATATCAACATCAGTGATCGCCTTTGACCAACTGCGATAGTTATATACAAGGGGTGTAACGGTACAGAAAAATTTTGGTTCGTTACAGTTTTGGTACAGGGGTCTTCAGTTCAATACATTTTCAATACATTTTTTGGTACAGTGAGGGAGATCAATTTCATTTTTAAAAAAGTGATGGATAACTGATCTTCATGAAACAATGCCAGCACACCACTCTTGTTTTTGTTGTCTTGTCTCGCTCTGTTGACATAACTGACATAACTGACCAAAATGCTCCCAAATCAGAGACCTTAAAGAAGATGGAGGGTCTTCAACTCTGTCGTTGTACCTGTGACGCTGCTCTGAGCTGTCATACTGGTTCACGTTCAGCATGTGTATGGTGGTGGACCACATAGACCAGGGTTCCCAAAGTGGGGGTCGCGAAATGATTTGTCTGTGGTTGAAGATGCTCTCCCTGAACACCTCAATGCCAATAAATGTTGTAAAACAGACACCCTAACCTCAATAAACATTAACATTAACATTCCCCCACCCCCAGCCTTGAACTCCTGCACATAAAACAGAACACAATGAGTTAAATGTCCAGCACCCACAATGCAGTGTGGCACATATATGCCACAGTATCATTTACACTGGTTGTCAGGCTTTTCTGTTCTTTTGTATTGTTATGACCATGTTTGGATAAGCTTTTTAATGCCTGAGTACTGTGCGCACATTTTATTAAAATTTTTTTATGTTTCAGTCACTTTGGGGATAGTGGGAGTAACCAGTAACCGGCACCGCTATTTAGGGAGTTGTGAATTTAAAAGTTTGGGAACCCCTGAGTTAGATGTCCATTCACCCTGCTCATACTGTGTGCATTCCATAAGCTACATGTATTCATTCGGTACCCCTCTATATTATATTGAAGGCCCCAAACTGAAACCGTTTGGTTCAAATGAGTGCACCGTTACACCCCTATTCTTTTATGAATAAATCGTTGTCGTAATGATTTCATGAAAAGAGCTGAAAATATTTTATTCCAACTTCCTGTGCACCACAGTATATTTATAATTTAGATTCTGATGAGACAAAGACTTCATTTTTACATGGCTTTGCTTTGCAGTTGAAGCCTACAGCGATGTGTGTGGTTATCAGAGGTAAAGACCGTCTTACTAATACGCACAGACCCGTCAGTATTAATTACCTTCAAAGGGTATTAACCCATATCACGCTCATACAAGGTCGACGTGGGCTTTTCCTGCTGCTTAACGTATGCGCAGCATCGGAACAAACACGTCATAGAAAGGATAGTCACGTCGTCATGATGGCCGCCATGTTTCACTGCCCCCTCTCCCCATGTGGGATTCCCGTGCTCGTCACAGGGCCGTCGCCGCCGGTTCGGGCCGAGGAGGTGGACAGGACGCTGCAGCGGCAGGACAGCGGGGTGGAGTCGGCACTGCTCTACGCCAAGGCCTGGTCCAAGTACACCAAGGAGCTGCTGGCATGGGTGGAGAAGAGGCTCAGTATGGGTAAGAGAAGAGAAAAGCATCCCGGTGGAGGGCGGAGGTTGGATTATAATACATTTATGAAGGTAGTTGATAAGAGGCACCTGTTGCACTGAGGCCAGCTGTTAGTAGTAACCCTTAACCCTCAAAGAAATACTCTGAAAGTCAACATTTCAACCTTCGTGTGTTATTTGTAGGACAGAACAAGGCTTTATTACTTTTGGGAAATTGTTCAAAATGTTTATTATCATTAGATCATTGTTAATGAAGTTACCATATTTGATTCTAAGTGGCAAAAACCTCACATAAATATAAAAAAAAAAAAAAAATACATGTACGATGAATGAAACATGTATTTTTGAAAATTAGAACATTGCTTTTAGAATATTAGACCAGGGGTGTCCAAAGTGGAGTACACGTACTTGTCTTCTACAACATTGATTCACCAGTAAAACCCATGTACTCTGACAACTGACAGTGGTTGTAGATGCAAATTTATATATTTAATTTGTGATATATTTAGTCAGAAAAGTCATTTTTTTCTTAATTTTCCTCTTTTTTGATAAAACAACCTTTAAATTTACTCAAAGCTTTTCTGGACATCTACATGATCAGTGAATTAAATGTAGGAAAATTCACAACTTTTACTGGAAAATGCATTTCAAATCAGAAGATTGTTTTGTTTGCTGGTGGCTGTTACAGACAGAATATAGTCTTTTGTTTCTTATTCCGTAAACATCAAAATCCAGCTCTTGTTGACTCATGTTGTACAGTATGGCCCCTGGGTACCTACTGTCTACTGTTATGTCACAATAGACTGTGTTACTTGTACAACAAATGACAGTGGTTGTAGATGCTGGGTTTTATGAAAAAGTCAATTTTTTTCTTCATTTTTCTCTGTTCTGATAAAACAACCTTTGAATTTACTCAGAGTTTTTCTGAACATCTACATGATCAGTGAATTAAATGTAGGAAAATACATGATTTTTAGTGGGAAAATGTATTTTTTTGATCAGTAGATTGTTTTGTTTGTTAGTAGCTGTTTCAGGCAGAATGTCGTTTCTTGTTTTTCATTTCGTAAAATGATCAAAATCCAGCTCTTTTTGACTCATGTGGTACATTATGGCCTCTAGGCAGCTACTGTCTCATGTTATGTCACAATAGACTGTGTTACATGTACAACAAATGATAGTGATTGTAGATGCTAGATCTATTGTTCAATTAATGAAATATTTTGCTGGAAAAAGTCATTTTTTTCTCCAATTTTCTCTGTTTTGATTTAATAACCTTTAAATTAACCGTGCTTTTATGCACATCTGCATGATCAATGAATTAAATATAGTAAAATACCTAATTTTCACTGAAAAAGGAAACTACAGGGGATTATATCTTAAAAAAGCTGCCTCAAAAAATAGTTCTGTGTGTTTAAGGGTTTAACTTAAGTGCTTAATTTCATTGTTAAGTCTGAAGATATCTTTATTAGATGTTTTCATAGAGTAAATTGTGGGTATTCAAATATGTTGTGATGATTTATTTCAGGAAGATTAAGAAAGGATTTTACATAAACATACATGGAAGCCTTTTTGTCAGCGTTGATCCTTTGTTTTACATGGTGGTTTTTAAAATAACGTTGCTCTTGTCTCATGTTAACGTTGTAGTTTCAATGAACAAAAGTGAGGAATTGTGTCCAAAACCCCTGAGAATATTTACTGGAGCTTGACCTAAAACAATAAAAGTCTTAGCCGGGTTCAGGATATTAGTGTGTGTGACAGAGCGGTTTTGTTTGGTAAACTGGTTAATGAATGGTTTCAGTCTAATACTTAGTCACATGGCCAGTCAAAACACTGACACAAAGCACCAGTCAGCCGGTACAGAACATGTATTATCAGGCCTGCAGTCATGTTATTTGCTTAACACTTCCACTTTGGTTAATGCTTTATTTACTGATTAATTTTATAGATTTGTGTTGTGACTCAAGGACGCTGTGTGATTCGGTCAGAAAGCACTGCATTGTTTTCAGTTATCCTTGAATACTGCGGAGTAAAGTTTAATAGAATGTAAATATTTGTGCATACTACCACTTCCTATGCAGCTATGAAGCGCCATATCAGCTGTAAATGATGCTAAATGACACGAGTTGTATTTGTGGTGCATTTGCAGATATCGAGTGTGCAAAGAGCTACGCCAAGATGGCTGAATCTGCCAAGACGCTGGCAAGTCAACAGGTGAATATATGCTACATGCTACATGCTACGTTACTGTGTGAAAGCTTTAGACTACATTAGGTTTGTTGTTGCAGCTAAGTTGTGATTTCCATCCATATGCAAGCAGAAAATACACAAAATATGTCAAAAATAAGTAAATCATAGGAGCTGTATGGGATGGAGAGAACAATTAACAAGAGTCTTAAGCGTAATTTACCATCAGATTACTTCAGGAAAGTTTATAAGAGTCAAGATTCCTTTTATTGTAATTGTATACACAGAGAATACTCAAGAAATTCTCATGTGGTTTATAGAAATGGTACTTCTAGAGTTAAAAACAGGAAATATACAATGAAAAATAGTTTAATAGTTTAAAAAAAACAACTGTAAAAGAAGCCACACTCCCCCCCCTTCCATTCAGTCAAGTTACACATTTATACCTAATTAGGTGCAGAGAACAGTGAGAGGTAAGCATCCTAATTATTGCACATTGGTGTTTTCTATTGAGCCATTCTGTAGCCAAATGTTTTTGTGAATGGGAAAAAAAAAACAACAGAAAAATTCAAGTTATGATTCTAAATTTAGAAAAAAAAAATGTATTACTCAAGTTAAAATAAGTGTAGATTTTTTTTTCAGGTTAAATATCATTTTGATTCACTTCAGTAATTCTTTTGAATAAATTATTTATTTTCAATTTTTTCTTTCTTTGTATAATAATATAAATATCAAATATTTGGATATTTAAGGTTTATTTTTTCAGTTGCATGTTTTATATTTTCAGATTCAGAGTGGAGTATTTTCTATATTTTGTTGTAGTATCTTAATAAAGAGACTGGTAAATAATGTCCACGTCCATGTCCATGTCAATGCATACAATAAATGAAGATGGACTAAGACTTTTGCTGATCTTGTGTTGTTGTAGAGGGCTGACACTAATATTTTGCTCTCCTTCTTCAGGAATTTATGCCTTTCCGCGAAATCTTCACAACTGCCTTCAAGAATGACATTGAATATAGTCAGCTGGTACTTCAGACCGCAGCAGTCCTCCAAAGCAACAAATTCATCCAGGTAAAATGACAAATCAACTCACTGTTTTGTCTGATGAGGCACTTTTGTCTGTGACGCTGATGGTTTGTTTGTGTTTGTGGTTGGTTTTTAGCCGCTCCTGGCCAGAAAGAATGAGCTGGACAAACTACGAAAAGAGGTCAAAGAGCAGTGGCAAAGAGAGCAGAAGAAAATGGTGAGTCTGCTGTTATTACAGTCACGTTTTGAAGCAAACGCATGTGATACCTGAGGGTATTTTACTGACATGATATCCTGTAATCTGGGTCAGCAAATATTAGGTGCTTGGTCCAAGAATGACAATGGAGTTTTAAGGGCCTGTATATTAACAACATATCCCTCTACTGCTTTAATAACACCCTACTATAACCGACAACCTTATCATGATGATAATTTACGAATACAGTCTCTCAACCTAAATTGTCTCATGAATTCCGTAACATTAGATTGACTTTGTGATAATTTTTATTGTCATCATGTTTGTATATCAAGGGTGTCAAACACATTTTAGTTCACTTTCACATACAGCCAAATATGATCTCAAGCAAGCTGGACCAGTAAAATAATAGCATAATAGCTTATATATAATGTCAACTTGTCTATGAAAAAAGGTAAAATTACATTATAAAAATGTTTATATTGACAAACTACCCTTTAAAAGATGTGAATCACATGAACAACCTGAGATCTCTTATGGAAAATAAGTGCAGTTCTAACAATATTATGTCTCAATTTATTATTTACACAACTTACAGATCACAATGTATCTACAAATAAAAAAAAGATTTAGTAATAGGCAGAATATTGTTAAAATTGCACTTCATTTTCTCAAGATATTTCAAGTTGTTCATATTTGTACAGGTTATTCACATTTTTGTGAAAGGATAGTATGTAAATGTGAACATTTTTAAGTAATTTTACTTTTTTTTCCCCACCAAAATAAAGGGAAACATTTCATAATTTACAGGTTGTTACGATAATGCTTGTAAAAATTTGTATAATGTTTTAATTGTAAAATGCTTACATCAACAAATTACTCTTTAAAAAATGTGAATCACATGAACCTGAAAAGAAAAATAAGTGCGATTGTAACAGAGGTTATATTGTTAAAATTACACTTGCTACTTCTTAAGACATTTCAGGTTGTTCATATTTGTTCAGTTTATTCACATTTTTGTGAAAGGATTGTTGTAAATGTGAGCATTTTCATGTAATTCAACTTTTATACACAAAAAAACTGGAACATTTTGCATTTGTAATTATTTCTAGGTTATTATGATAGTATTTTACTGGTGTGGCTCAGCTGAGATCGAATTGGACTGAACATGGATCCTGATCTGAAATGATTTTAACATCGGTGATTGTTAATTTCTCTGTGTAACTATTGCCTACAGGCCAGTTTTGGCTGTTGGACCATGTGTTTAACATCCCTGCTGTGCATAACTGCACCTACCGTCTCTATATGTGTCTGGGTTTGAACATAATTTATAAATATGTATTGTATTTCCAGCACGAGGCAGACAGTGCTCTGAAGAAGGCCCGGCTGCTGCAGGCCCAGCGGCAGGAGGAGTACGACAAGGCCAAGGTGTCCACCAGCCGCCTGGAGGAGGAGCAGACCGCAGGCGGAGGGGGGACGGCGGCGGCCAAACAGCTGGAGAAGAGGAGGAGGTTGGAGGAGGAGGCACTCCAGAAGGTACAGCATTCTTTCACATTCTGTTTATCAGTGAATAATTCCGAGTCTTGTAATCATCCTATGATGCACCGCCTTTTTCTTTTTCACTCTACAATAACTCACCTCCATCTGATGTCTCTGGTCATAAATCTATTCACACTTAAATGTCATTTTGCACTATCTCATTCTTAATGTTACAGCTTGTTTTGTACCTTATCATTTTATTTTGGCACATCCACAGGGTGCTTGAAAGTCTTAAAAAGTTTAGCATTTTGTGTGAAAGTCTGAATAAAGTAGGGGAAAAGTGTCTATAGTTGAATTTTAAAGTATGTACAAAGATACATAATCTTGTAAGATAAGAAATACATGAGGAAAACATCTAAAAAAAACTTGATATGATTTCACTCACCAGTTGGTACTGGAATGAATAGTGAAACTTGTTTGTGTGATATCCATGTAGTTTTATGGTTTTCATATGTTTTGAAAACCATAAAACACAATTTACTGAGAATTAAAACATAATTTACTGTGAACTACACATTCATTCATTCATACATTTATTAGAACGAACTTTTCTACTAAAATAACAGGTACAATCTCAATCAAAAAGTAGATATGCAAGTATAAAAGTACATAAAGTCAAGGTCTTGGGGGGGAAAAAAATAGCAGTTTTGAAAAAGTCTGGAATTTTTATTTGAATAAAGAGCAAGCACTTTGCATCCAGGTTCTTTACCCAGATCTTTTTTATACTAGAACTATTTACAAAACATCCAAGGGAATTGATTTTTCATACAGCCTTATGCTAACAGGAAGCTAACTGTTGTGGGAGAAGAGGTGGGATTAAATAAATTGGACTTCCTCCCTTGCAAATTAAGTCTTATTTCATTTTCATATGTGTATATTTTTATGTTTTCTTGAAATATTTTTTATTTCTAGGCACTAAAGTACGATCTTTTTTTCTTGTTTTGTTGCATATCTTTAGCCTCAGCATAATTTTGCCTGCCTGTTACGCCCTTTAGCATTAGCATTAGCATTAATGTTGAGAAAATATGTTGTAACTGTATTATCCATCTTTTTGTTCATACTATTAATAGCTACTTTTTTAAAAATATATCACTGTAAATACTATAAATATTACTCTCTTTTATAACTATTATGACTCTTTATACACTATATGGACAAAAGTATTGGGACACGTTGAATTCAGGTGTTTCTTTTCTAATGGGGGTCTGGGATACAAAACAATAAATGCCAAAATATTAATTTTATATTGGGTTAAATATCATTTTGGTTATTAATATTGATGTTTATATCTCAAATTAGCATGAACAGGACATTTTACAGCTCTAGCCATGATGTGCCCCAATGTTTTTGTCCATATAGTTTATAAACATCAATATTTCCTTAAAGTTTAATGGGAGATTTTTCTTACTATGTCAGATAGTTGTAGAAAATGATTATTTACAGTCAGAGCATGAAAAATATGTTAGAAATTTATTTTAAAAATTCTAATTAAAAAAAACACAATAAAAAAAATCTAATTATGGAATACAGTTATTCCAAAAACTTGTAAAATACAATTATTTAATATCCGATGGTACAGATTTCCTTCCATAAAGTATGTCTGTTTGTCTGTGTTCACAGGCTGAGGAGGCCAGGGAGCACTGTAAAGCCTGTCAGGTCGACGTCGGTGTGAAGAGAGTCGACCTGGCGAACACCAAAAGTGTGATCATCACTCAGCTCCGGGAAATGGTGTCTCAGTGTGACCTCACCCTCAAGGCTGTAAGTGCACAGTTCTGCTGCTGAAAAAGCAGGTTGTACCCACTGTAAATGCCCTCCTATGCTCTGAAAAAGTGCAAAGGGTAATGTTTTCTCGCTGCTTGTTTTTAGGTGACGGTCAACTGGTTCCAGCTCCAGCAGGCCCAGGTTGTATCTCTCCCCGTCAACCACCAGAGCCTTTGTGAAAATGCCAAACTTTACGAGCCGGGCCAGCGCTATATTGACTTTGTCCGGAGTTTGCCCACGGACGGGCCTCGTCTGGAGTCGCACTCATTCGATACAGCCGTCACACAAAACACAGGGTAAGACATGGAGATACTCCCTCTGTAAAACAGACTCCTAAAACACATCCAGAATAGAATAGAAAAGATCAAAAACTAAAATAAGAAAATGGAATTGAACATTGTACAAAAGTGAGATAAGAATAGATGCAAAACAAAATCCCAAAACAAATCCAGAATAGAATAAAATAGCATAGCATAGCATAAAACAGCTTGTACTGTCGTGTGTACAATTAAATTATGAAATTATGTGATAGTATGCATATCTATGAAAAATATTTACAGTATGTGTTACCTCTGAAAACTATATGTATATCTATGATCCCAATTCTATATAAAAAATAGTACATTTATATTTGATAAATATTGAACAAATATTGGGCAACACGGTGGTGCAGTGGTTAGCACTTGTGCTTCACAGCAAGAAGGTCCTGGGTTCGATTCTAACAACAATCAAAGTGGGACCTTTCTGTGTGGAGTTTGCATGTTCTCTCCGTGTCTGCGTGGGTTTTCTCCAGGTACTCCAGTTTCCTCCCACCATCCAAACACATGCACTGATAAGT
>JAPTGZ010000014.1:267232-278023 GCA_029814645.1 Fowleria isostigma
AGCTGGGATAGGCTCCATGTGACCCCCGTGACCCTAATGAGGATAAAGCGGGTATGGAAAATGAATGAATGAATAAACAAAATGAGGCACACATTTAAAAAAAGTAAACTAAAAAAATTGCTTAAAAAAATCAACAAAATGACCAAAGTAATCAATAAAATGTGCAAAAATGAACAAATTAATCATAAAATGAGTAAAATAGTCAACAAAATGAGTAAAAAGGACCAAAGTAGTCAACTAAAAGAACAGAATGATCAACAAATTAGATAAAAATAAAAGAATAATAAATAAAATGTACAAAAATGACCAAAATACTTAACAAATTAATCAAAATAATCACATTTCACTCAATAGCTTCTATAATCCAAAGTGTTAGTATTTGGTGTGACCTCCCTTGACACTTAACATGTCTTTAAACCTTTTGTTCAGACAAAGTGGGATTTATTGTGTTGATTTTTATGAGATTTTCTTTTTATTCTGTTAAGGGTATCTACCGAGTGAATGGCGCCAAGTCCCGGGTGGAGAAGCTATGTCAGGCGTTTGAGAACGGCAAAGACCTGGTGGAGCTCTCAGAACTTTATCCCCACGACATCAGCAACGTTCTCAAACTCTACCTGAGACAGGTGAGCTGCACTTGAAACCTTATCCCTAAAAAACCCCAAATATGATAAGAAAACTCCCATGGGTTTAGAGCAGGAGCGTCAAGTCATTTTAGTTCAACATGCACATTCAGTCCAATATGATCACAAATGGGCTGGACCAGTAAAATAATAACATAATATCATATAAACAATGACAAATCCACATTTTTCTCTTGCTTTAACATGAAAAAAATAAAATAAAATTACATTACAAAAATGCAAAAAACCTGAACAACCATGTACAACCTGATATTTCTTGTGAAAAATAATTGCAATTTTAATAATATTTTGTCTCAACTTGTTATTAGCAAAACTTACAGATCACAGTGGATCTATTATATGGTTAAAATTTCACTTATTTCTCATAAGACATTTTATGTTGTTCATATTTGTTCGGGTTATTCACATTTTATTGTGACAAAATAGTTTGTAAAAGTCAAATTTTTACATAAAATTTACTTTTTTCTCATTTTACCAAGGAGAAACTTTGGAGCTGTTATTATTTATTGGTTACTATACTATTATTTTACTGGTCTGGTCATACTGGTGACCCCTGACCTCGTGTGATTTTGACATCATTGTTAATACAGGGTTCCTGCAGGGTCTAATAAAGTCTTAAAAGTTTTGAATTTACAAATCTGCATTTAATATCATAAAAAAAGTCCTTAAAAGTTGTTAAATTTGACATGGCAGGTCTTAAGTTATGTTTCCATAAACTTGTTTGCTGTATTATATTTAAATGTGTCTGTTAAATGTCCAAGCTGCCATGAAAGTAATGTTAGTTGACTCAGTTCCACCTGTTCGAACTTGACAATTTATACTGAAATTAGAAACCAATTATCATTAACTTTGCCGACCCTGGTGAGAAATGACTTGGAACGATGGGAATTAAGGCACTGGAGTAAATAATACTTTTTCCTCAATTCCAGTATGGCCATGAAATAGGCATTACATTCTATTCTAAATAGTCTTAAAAAGCTTTTAAATTTAACTTTTAGAAACTTGTATGAACCCTGTAATATCTTCAGTGTAGTTTTTGCATTTCATAAACTCATCCTACGGGCCGGATTGGACCCTTTCTTGGGTCAGTTTTGGCCCACGGTCCATATGTTTGACACCCCTGGTATCGAGAGTGTTACATAAACGGCAGATGGTTGCCCAGAGACGGACAAAAGTGTGTTGAAACAAAACAAATATGTCCAGGTATTTATTTATCTGTGTTTATTTCAGGTTGATAATGTCCCACCGGTAATACCCTCAGAGCTTATCTGGTTTCTAATTCTGTCCCTCTTGTCTATTTACTTTCATATTTTGGTTGTCTGTGTTTATTATCAACTTCCTTACTTCATTTGTTTTCCTTTTTTTTTTTTCCCCTCCATAATCTGGTCTGCAGCTTCCAGAGCCACTCATCCTGTTCCGCTATTACAACGACTTCATCGGTTTAGCCAAAGAAAGCCAGAGTGTTATTGTGGAGGAGCTGGAGGCGCTGCGTCTCAGTCCCACCCCGGTGACCCCGTCGCAGGTCAGCGTGGAGCTCAACCGGGTCCTCTTCAAGATCAAGGACCTGCTGAGACAGCTTCCACCGACTCATTACAAGACGCTGCAGTTCCTCATAGAACACCTGCACCGGTACGGAAATTTAATTAACCCTTTAGAGGACACTCAGAGAAATACTGTGGAATTCAACATTTTAACCTTACAGTGTTATTGGAAAACATAACAAGACTTTTTTCTAATTTTTTTGATTGTTGTGTCGAAAATCAAGGTCAATGAAGTTACCATATTTGGTTCCTTACCCATTAGTGGTAAAATAAAAACTAAAAAAAAAGATTCACTTGGACGTTCAGAGCCTCCATAGTGAATGTGGAAACACCGTCATCTTCTACAACATTGATTCACTAGTAAAACCCAGAGTTGGATCAATGACAGTGGATGGAAACACTGGGTTTATGCTCAAATAATGACAGACTTTGCTGAAAAACTCACTTTTTCTTCAGTTTTCTGTTTTTGATATAATAATCCTCAATTTTACTCTAAATTTTTATGAACATGTACATAATTAGGAAATGAAATGTTGAAAAATTCCTGATTTTCACTGGAAAAAATACAAAATATTACAGTAAATGGCACTTAAGGATGGTTAAATATGGAGAAAAATTAATTTGGGAAGTGCCACAAATGTCACATTATGGGTTAAATATAAGAAAATTCTTGATGATAAATGCAAATTGTAGTACACCGTTGCCCATAAAGTTGGCATAAAATATTTTTCCTCCTCTTATGTAATGATCATAATGATAAAAAAAAAGGAATGTGTCTGAAAGCAGCCACTTTTTCTTCAGTTTTCTCTGTTTCTGATTAAATAACCATCAACTTTAATCTGAGCTTCAATAAACATCTACATGATTCGTGAATAAAACAAGGTAAAATTACTGATTTTTACTGAAAAACTGCAAAATACAGAGGATAAGATTACAATAAATGGTTATAAATCACTTAAGAACGGTTAAATAGAGAGAAAAAATATATATTTTGGAACTGCCACAGAAGTAACCCAGGGTCTTTATGGGTTTAGAATGATCCAAGACGCTGTTATTTTGCTGCTTTTGATCCATATTTACCTCCTCTTCCTCCTCTTCAGCGTATCTGAGCGAGCCGAGGAAAACAAGATGACGGCGAGCAACCTGGGGATCATCTTCGGGCCGACGCTGATCAAGCCGAGGCAGGCGGATGCCGAGGTCTCCCTGTCCTCTCTGGTTGATTACCCCTATCAGGCCCTCATTGTGGAGCTCCTGATTAGACACTATCAGATGGTTTTTGACACCCCGCTCAGTCCCCTGGGCAGCAGCTCACCCACCGAGATCAACAGCCACACGCGACTCACCTCCCAGGAGAAGGAGCAGCAGCTGAGCAGGCACTCCAAGTCACTGGGAGACATTAAGGAGGTAAGACGTGTCCCACAAAGGACACCAAAAAGAGACGAGTCATTCACCTCCTCCCCTCACCTACACAGGACTGCTGCAATGGGAAAATAGTTTATTTATCAGAGAACCTGCATCTTTTATGCTTCACACATACAGTCACAGAAAAAAAATGATTAGACCACCCTATGTTTTCTTCAAATTCTTGTTCATTTTAATGCCTGGTACAACTAAAGGTACATTTGTTTGGACAAATATAATGATAACAACAAAAAATACCTCATAATAATTTAATTTTAGAGCTGATATCTATCCATTTTCCATGTTTTTTTTTATAATAACCAAAATCATATAAGTTCTTACATCAATATCTATGGCAAAAAGTTCTTTTAGACATTCCATGTTTTCTTTTCTGTCGGTTTTAGTTACATGATACACACAGGAATTAGTACTTGGTTGCATAACCATTGTTTTTGATGACTTTTGATGGTCTAATATTTTTTTGTGACTGTATAGTGCCTTTTTTACTTATTGCTGCTGGTTCCTGAGGTGGCTTCCCCTTTTCTTTGGATAAAACTTTGTGCTCTCCTTTAATTTCTAAACTTTTTAACTGTTATGAAACATAATTTTAGATGTTTATAGCATAATATAATGTATAACGTTGTGATAAAAAGTGACAAAATAAACAAGAGCTTATATATTTCTATAAACATGGATTTTTTTCAAGGCAACATGCTGGAAAAATTGGAAAATGACCCTTAAAGGTGTTTGAATTTGACCTTGAGAAATGTGTATGAACCCAGCAAATCAAGTCTGTCGATGTTGGTTAGTTTTCCAGATAAATAGAACAACACTGAACCTGATATGACATCCCCAAAGGCCACCGACCTTAAACACTAGATAGTGTTGTGGAATGTTTAAAGCAGAAAAGCAGAAATTATCATGTTTTCAGTAATGCCACATATGGAAAAAACTCTTCAGTGCCATTCTGTTGTGATATATGTCTGTTTTGGGTTCAATATCAATATTATGGTATATTTTGCATTTGACAGAAATAGTACATCTGGTTTTATTTTCTGTTCTTTTGCTTTGTCTGGTCTTTGCAGCAGAGCTCCAAGGTGTATAAAAGACATTCCTCTATCATTCCTTCGTCACATCTGTTGGCTGAGGTTCAGGAGAGCATACCCAACCTGGACGGAAGCGACTTTGAACCTGGTCAGTATTCTTACCAAGTTGGCAAAACAATAATTTTTCTTAAATCTTTCATAAATTCTATATAAACATTAGTACAAGATCATTGCACTTGCTTCAGCCATTGTGTTTTGAATGCATCACTATATCTACAGTACCTGTTACTTTCTTTTAGCATTGGTTCCACATATTGTAAAACTGTATCATCCATCTTTGTGTTTTTGCTGTTAATAGCTTCTCTTTTTAAAATATATCAATGTAAATACTGTAAATATTACTCTATTTTAGCACGGTTATGACTTGTTGTACACTATATGAACAAAAGTTAAACAGGTGTTTCTTTTCTATCAGGGGTCTGGAATACAAAACAATAACAAAAAATGTTATAATATAGTTTTATGTTGTGATAAATATCATTGCGATTGTTATCTTTGCTTTCAAAACGCCTCGGAGATAATTTTTACTTAATTTTTTTCAACATTGAATTAGTTTTTGTTTGTTCTTTTACCCATGACTATGATTTTAAAACTTCTTCTTCTAAAATTCTAAAATATTTTTCATGCTCTGACTGTAAATAATAATTTTCTGCCACAACTAACCATCTACTTTATTCACATCTTACATAGGAAGAAAAATCTACCATTAAACTTTAAGTAAATATTAATGTTGATAAACTATATTGACAAAAATATAGAAAAGAGATACATCATAAGATTTCCTATTCATGCTGATTTGAGATAAAAAGATCAATATTTTGTTAATTTTAATGGGAGATTTGGCTTCCTAAGAAAGTAGATGTTTAGTTGTGGTAGAAAATGATTATTTACAGTCAGAACATAAAAAATATTTTGGAAATAGAGGTAGTAGTAGTAGAATATTTAAAATAATTGTCATTGATTAATAAAATATATCAGTGTTGAGAGAAATTAAGTAAAAACCATCTTAGGCATTTTTGAAGCAAAGATAGCAATTTAAACAAAACTAACCAATGCAATACAATGATATTTATCCCAATATAAAACTATATTATATTTGTCATTATTGTTTTTTATCCATGATCTCTTTTAGAAAAGAAACATCTGAATTCAATGTGTCCCAATACTTTTGTTCATATAGTTTGTTAGTTTCTTTACTGTTTTATCTACTTCATTTCTTGTCTCTTAGCCAGACTGTCATTATAAATAAGAACTGGTTCAATTTGCTTATGAGGTTGACTAACTTTTAACCCAGTATATTCAACCTTTCTTGTTTTCTGCAGCTGATGAAGTGGATTCCGAGTCCTACAACGGTCTTCTGTCGTCCAGTGTCCCTGACGTTCCCAGATCCACCGAGCGAGGCCTCTGTCGCTCCCATCACATAACCGTCGCCAGGGTCCAGCTTCGACACCCCCGCAACAAGCTGTCGGCCGGCGTCCTCACACGACCGGTCAGCATGCCGGCCGAACGCATGCTGGGCCGAAGCCAATCCGACGACAACAACTCCTTAAACGGCGGCGACCAAGACGAGCGTCAGGGCAGCAGCTGCAGCCAGTCAATCGAGGAGGTGGACGAAACGGAGACGGCCAAAGTGCGGGTGGGGACACATTACCGGAGTACGTTCATCGACACCCAGACTTTGAGGAGAACGTGGGACAAACAGTACAAGCACCACGACGTTTCTTCTCGGACTGTGAGAATCGTGTCCGCTTCGTCCACGGAGAGCACGACCACGGACGACAGTAAAGCGACCGACGCCTCCGAATCGGCGCCGTCGAGCAGCATCAGCACCATCTACCCCAACCGGCCGTACACCATCGCGGTGCGGCCCAGCAGGACTTTGCGAAGGGAGGACAACGTAATCAAAGGCAGCCTCATCACCACGGCGTTCCGAGCCCCACGGACACTCCAGCCTCCTCCCGGAACCTTCTACAAACCCCCATCAGGAACTAAAGCGCTCAAGAACTTTGCATTAACAAACAGCGCTGGGGATGATGATGAGGAGGAGGAGGATGATGATGATGACGACGATGAGGAGGAGGAGGAGGAGGAGGAGGAGGAAGAGCTGGGTATTGAGATAGAGGTGTCTGTGGACGAGCCTGTTGAGGAAGACATTGAGGGCGACCAGGCGGCGACGTCTGAGTCTCCCAGCCCGAGTCCGGAGGAACTGGGGCCGAACCAGGCCAAACCGGTCTACCAAAGACTCAGACCGCGACGCCTTCAGGAGGTGGAGCATCGAGAGGCTCATTTTGTGTGATTCTCGGATGTTACAATCGCACAACGCGAACAACAGAGGACATATGGAGTGACTCTGCAAAGAAAACCACCGTATATTCTGTGACCGGGTGCACTAATAACAAACCTTCAGTTTTCAAAACACAAACAGGATGCACTTAAAACTGTATATGTACACACAATTCAACCGTATTTCATTCACCAATCACTCACTCAGTACACTAGTATGGAGCTACAGGGGTGCCAAAATTAAATAAATGAATACTTCATCTAAAAAAGCTTTAAATGTGTCTTTAATTAATTAAAATTGGAAATAAATACATTAAATAAATAAATATATCTATCAATAATTACTTGATTTATTTACTTGTGGCTTTCTTGGGCAGAGACCATGAAACAATTAACTAAATAGTGAAGTAATAATATATGCTTAAATTGCCATTTTAATTATTTCATGACACATTTAAGTAAATATTGATAGATTTATTTATTTAATGTATGTACTTCCAAAATCAATTAATAAATGACACATTTAGGCCTTTTTAAATGATGTGTTTATTTATTTAATTTTGGCACTCCTGGTGTTCCATACACCAGCTCAGAATATTTATAATCTTTTCTGAAACCCGTGCAATGACATTTTATTTGAATATTGTATATAAAGTTCATATTCTTATGATGTTTTTTATGTTTATATACCAAAAAAACTATGTTTGAATCATTACAGTAGTGCACATAGTTGCGACTTTGTAAAAAAAAAAAAAAAATGTTTTGGTGCACTTACCTGACAACAATACTTTGTCAGAATATTTTAAACTGTTACATTTAGACTCTAACTAATCATTTCTATTAACTTGTATAAAGCAGTATAATGGCATTTGTTCCTTGCTGTACCTGGTAACGTTGTAGACATTGGTAATGTGTTGAGGCACCGATCTGCATCCGCTCATTTTTATATTATTGGATTTGGATGGCGTCGACTTCAACTGAGCAGAAAAAGCTTTTAGAAATGTCAACGGGTTGAACTTTGGCATTATCTGTCGTATTTTAATAGAACATTTACTTTTCTCTTTTTAGCCAAAGCTGTTTTTTACTTGTTACAACTGTAGTTTTATAAATAACCTAAACCTTGCAGGTTCTTTGTAAGTAATAGAAAATGCATCATTTATTTAAATGGCATGTGTTTTCCAGGTTATGTGCATGGTCGACCGAATGTTAAAAAGTTCAGTGTAAAGAAACAGGTACATGTGAACACACACCCTTTTGTAACTTATTAAAATATATCTGACAACTTCCAGATCGGATTGGATTGTATGTGTTTGTTTTTTCCACAGGCAGACAAACCTCATTACCATGAGTCTGTCTGTCTGTCTGTCTGTCTGTCTGGATTGTGTCTGCCGGGAGGATTATGCAAAAACACCCGCATTGATTTTTAATGAAACTTTGTTGAAGGTAAAGCATGAGTCAAAAGTAACACGTTAAAACTTTGGCACAAATCCAGAAACAAGGGCAGATCCTGGAATTTGTGTATGCATGAATTACTGTGGAATTAAACAGGATGTTTTGCACTTTCAATTCTGATTACTGGATTTTACACAGAAACTACCACAAGTATTCCCAGGATGAACGACTTCTTGGCATTGTTCGGGGCATCGACCTTTGAGCGTATTGTAATTCGACTGGTCTGAACTGTACGGTTTAACCCATTAAGACCCAAACATCCACCAGTAACCAAAACCATCTACTGATCTAAACTGTTTAATACCTGTTGACCCACTCATCCTATCAATCCAGGTAAATAATTGGTGTAAAATACAGTTATTCATCTTTTCATGGTCATCAGATATGACCCATTTGGATGTTCAGAGGCTCTGTCATTACTATGGAAACACCATCATCTTCTACAACATTGTTTCTCGACCTTTTTTGAGCAAACACCCCCTCACATCTTCTCCCCCACTCCCCCTCAAAGACCATTTGCAACCAGGAGGGTGTTGTGCGAGTAGGTCTGAGGGGGCTTATATAGGTAGCGCCCCCTCACCTCATCCCAAGCCTCCTGCCGTACCCCCTCCAAAACCCATCTGCAAGGGGAGGGTGTAGCTCAATCCATACTTTTTTATGGAGTACTGGGGGGTGGGGTGTCAAGGAAATTCACCACTGACATAACATGCTGCTTGGTATTGATACTTAGATTTATACTATACTTGTATTTCTGTCTCATTGCACCCCGTCAGCTTCCTCATTCCAAACGTCCCCCAATAGTGTCCCACCTCCCCATGGAAAGGGGTACGGCCCCTGCTGAGAACCACTGTTCTACAATGGTATTGTACAACAGCAGTATTGTATTGCTAATTTTCTACAATACCACATCAGTTAATGATATATTTCGGAGAAGAAGCTACTTTTGTTTCATTTCTCTGAGCTGAAATAACAGCCTTTGAGCTTTTACAGGGGTGTGATTCTTCTAAATAAATTCAGAAATCCGGCTTTTCCGATGTGAAAATGAGGCTCATGTGAATCATGCAAATCCGCTTTTTTTTTTCGGGAGGGGGGGGTCAGGCATCGGTAAACATAATGACTGCTCACTGGTGCCTCTGATTCACCTCTTCATGTCACTCCACAAATTCTCCATTCATTTGTTACAATAAACGCAGTGCTACCAAGACCCTTCAGTTCTTGTGGAAGGTTATCCGATGTGTTCTAAGAGTTTTAGATGTGTGGTGCACCGTATATTTTCCTGCTTTTTTGTCCTTTGCCAATCACATCTATGCTTTTATAAACATCATGATCATTGGATACTGCCATCATAAATGGGGAGTGAAATCCTTTTGGAAGTTGTGGCAAAAGGCTTAAATGTGTCAAAATCCAGCTTTCCTTGCCTTAATTTTGTCGGATGGGAAGTGTTAGTGAGTGTCATCTCCTACAACATTGATTCACCAGTAAAAATCATGGATTTGAATCAATGACAGTGAATGGAAACCCTGGATTTATCTTCAGTTACGGATAGGTTTTGCTGAAAAAGTCACATTTTCATCAGATTTCTGTTTTGATATAATGAAATTTGGATTTACTCTGAAATGTATTAAACATCTACATAATCATTGAATTAAATACAGGATCATATATGATTTCCACAAAAAAAAAAGTAAAATAAAAAGGATAATAGAATAAACAGTGTTAAATCAGTTAAAGATTGAATACAGGGAAAAAAAAAATCTGTTTGTGTTAACTCCCACAAAAGTAGTACTGGGTCTTTGTGAGTTAAAGAATAAAAAAGTTCCATGCCCTCATAGGTGTTTTCAGACATTTAGGAGTTAAATATGTGATTGACAGCTGCAATTACTGCTAACAGAAACTTGGACAATTGCTTCACTTTTCCACCACAGCAGGAAACGGTGTCAGGTTCATCTATCTATATTTAGTCGTTTTATGTGGCCTGAGAGGAAGGTTTAAAGGCATAAATGAATCACTGTCGGTGTCATATTTACTCAGAACAAACTTTCACACGTTTCACACAATCGATAACTGATAAGGAATAAGCACAATTCAAATGCTTATTGTTCTCTTATCTTGTTTAAATCTATTGAATTACCCAGAACACCAACAACACCAAAGAAATAAAAAATATATATATATGTATAAAAAGAATCTACCTTAATCATTTTTAAGGCTTAATGCAACTTAGTATCATTTATTAGAATATAACGTTGCCCATAAAGTTGGAATAATGTTGCTGTCAGACACATTGTTTAGTTTAGTTTAGTTTAGTTTATTTCGAGCTTATGCACTTCATGTACAGTGGTAATTTGTATACATGTACAATAATCA
>JAPTGZ010000014.1:373994-386597 GCA_029814645.1 Fowleria isostigma
CACACACACACACACACACACACACACACACACACACACACACACACACACACACACACACACACACACACAGAGAGTGTGTGTGTGTGTTGGTGCAGGTGTGTGACTGAAATTTCTACTTTGTGTAACTTCTTCTGCTGCTGTCTTGGCCGTGACACTGACTTTAATCTCAACTAGTCATTTTTTTATTGTTAAATAACAGTTAATCATAAATAACAAATAAAATTATTACTTGGTTAAAATTGGTTCAGTCAAACAAAGTGAAATGTTTAATATTTGTATGATTTTCTTCCAGCTTAAAGAGCAAATACTGGGTGAATGAACAAAGGTAACTACATCTAACTACACGTAACTACCGTACATTCCGGTGTAAACAGTGCTGTGGTGATGTAGAACAGATTCGTGAACATGTGCTGTGTTTCGTCCGTGGTGTCCAGGTATGGAGGTATCTCAGTGGGAGGACGACTCGAACCCTTGGAGCTGCAGCCAAAACAGATCCAGGATTTAGCCGCTCAGCTTGGACGCCTGTTCAATGTTACCGCGGTAGGACGTGTGTGTGGACAGATATTCTAAAATATGTGTGCTGTTGCTTTTTTGTCCTTTTGAAACGCGCCCTTGGTTTTTTGTTGATAGGGACAACACTGCAAACAAACGCTGAAGGACATGGGAACGTTCCTCAGGTACATGGAGACTCCAAACAATATCAAGGTAAGTCCAGTAAATCATTGTGCTCACCTTGCCAACACTGTCTAAAAAACACTTTATATAATCTGTCAGCTGTTCTCCCCTAAAATTAAATACCACACAAAAGGAACACAGGTTGTAAAATATGCTGGACGTAGAAACATACAGTGGTGAAAAAAATTAGACCATCAAAAGTCATCTAAAACAATGGTTATGTAACCAAGTCCTAACTCCTGTGTGTATCATGTGACTAAAACAGACAGAAAAGAAAACATGGAATGTCTAAAAGCACTATTTTTCAGTACATTGTCATAGATATTGATGTAAGAACTGATGTGATTTTGGTTATTATCTCAATCAAAGTTTCAATTAATCAAAGTTTATTTATATAGCACTTTACAACAACATAAAAGAAGACTAAAGAATACTTAAGTGCTTCACATCAAAACATAATTAAAATATGAAATAAAAACACAATCAGATAAATCAATCAAATACAAATGTGTAAAATAATAAAACAAACACTCAGATAAAAGACCACCTGATTAAACCCTAAAAAGTGGCTCAGTGTAAATGGTTAAAAGCCAGTCTAAACATGTGAGTCTTTAACCTGGACTTAAATAAGGGCAGGTCATTGAGGACTCACAAGTGGGGGGAGGGCAGTGAATTCCACAGTTGAGGTGCAGCAACCGCAAAAGAGCAATCACCCCACCGTCTGGTTTTGAACCTAGGAACGTCCAGGACTATTTGACTGGATTCACGGAGGACTCTGCTGGGGCGGTGGACTGTTAAAATACCAGTAAGATAAAGAGGAGTGAGACCATTCAAGGTTTTAAAAACAAACATTAAAAATTTTAAATTTTATCTATAAAACCATGGAAAATGGATAGATATCAGCTCTGAAATTAAGCTACTATCAGATATTTTTGTTATCATTATATTTGCACAAACAAATTGATCTTTAGTTGGACCAGGCATTAAAATGAACAAGACATTGAACAAAACGTAGGGTGGAAGAATAATTTTTTCTGTGACTGTTATTTAAAGAATACCCTGGCATGTCCTAGGCATGGCCGAGGGTAAAAACCAAAATTGTGCTCAGAGATCTAGGGCTACTTGCCAAAATATCCGAGGCTTTAACCTAACGACATCCGTGGTTGTGACTTTTGAATTTCATTTAAACTTATGTGGGAGAATCCCCCCCCGTATCAAACAGCCTAATACAGAATCCAGAAGAGGTGAAGTCAGTATCATGGGTCACATGGTTCAGTTTGTTTCCAGAGTTAAAATACTCTTTTTTTAGTTTGTTCATACACTTTCAGAGCCATGGCGGGTTTGATCAGACTGTTAAAGAGAAATAATCAACAGAAGACCAGTAGGATACGACAGCACTCAAAGGTTTTTAACAGAAATATGGTCCAAAGAAGTAATAGAATTGTAAATAATTGTGTCATTCAAAAAGAAGAGTCTATTTGGATTAAGTGTAACAGTCCTGGCAGACACACACCTGTCAACAAGTAAAACAAGGACCTGCCCACATATGTCAGACCAGTGGTTCTCAAACTTTTTACAGTGCAGTACCCCCCTGAAATATACTTTTTTTTTTTATCCAAGTACCCCCAACTCTCGGTTCAGCATTTATGATTGATTTTTGATTATCCGTGGATTTATCGACTGAAGCCTGCGGCAGATGGATCTACGACAAAACCCACGTCGTTGCCATACAGTCGTGGGCAAAAATGACTCATTTGCATAATCTGGTCTTTGGAGAATGGTGGAAACAGGCAACCGGCAATTTATAGAAACCTTTAATTTCCTGGGAATAGACGAACAACTGCTCAGTCCTGGGACAAAAAAGTGTTGGGAAATAAGTGTCACTTTGTGAATTTACTTAAAAGCAAGTCCAATATGTTGGGGCTATGACCAAGCACCATGCATTTCTAAACCGGGGGAGGGGGGTCAAACATGAGGCGATCAAATTATTAAAGAAATATAAAGTTTTATAATTTCATGACTTATACTTCTGTTCTAAAGTGGATGACATGACACTGTAGACACAGCGAGACTGAACATGTCACCAAAAATATATTTAAAATACAAAATAATAATTTATGTTAAACACGTCATTAAATTAGTTTGTTGTAAATATTTGAGACATTTTAGTAAAAATCAGGGTAAGTGAAACCTAAGGATATGAATGTTAAAAGAAAAACCGAATCACTCACAGAAGTCTGTGGTTTTTTTCAGCATTAAAAAGTGTATTTTAACTTAAGTAGCTTTAACTACAATGTTTATTTTGTACAAACTCCTGAATTATTCAAGGAAAAAACAAAAACGTCTGAAGCAAAGTGGTTCAAATACATGTCAAATGTGTAGATTTAGGAGTCTCAAAGGTTTAGGAGACACTGAGTTTGTGTTTTGGGTCTGTTTCAACTCTGTGTTTGGAGACATTTGTTGGTCTAAAAGTCGACAGGATTCCAAAATATCTTCACTTAACTACAGACAACATTACTTAAACACAGAATTAAATTACTATATTTTAACTATTTGGCACATTTTTAGTAAAAATCAGGGTAAATAAAACATGTGAACATGAAATATTGCCCCAAAAACAGAATCAGACATACGCAATCGTCCAACTTTCGAGTGGTCTAATAACTCGTTCCAGTGAATCACTGTATTTGTTTTCTCCTGTGATCATCAATGACGCCACTGCATCGCCATGTTAGGTTTCCAAAAATGTTCTTTTCTTAAAGAACTTGAAATCGTTGGATGTTAAACGGAACACACCTCACTTGTTCTGTCTGATGACGGAGGTTTGGACATGTGCCGTGAACAAACTGGCAGCTCCAAGAACGAGCGGAGGCTAATGTGGGCGGATGATTCACTGTGACTGACAGAGGGGACACTGATTCACTTACCGGAGGGAGGGGGGGGGGTTTATCGGCGCGTCTGACAGGACAGCGGATTTAGGTGGGTAGTCGATGGGAGTGACGGTTTCCTCAGATCTGACATGGCAGCGACATGCTAACGAGGTAGCTAGTTAGTCGTCAATGAAAAGTTTTGGACTCCAGTGGTTTCCTGTGTCTTTGACTGCAGGACAAAAAAAGCTTTTACGTAAGTCGGAATAAACAATAGCGACTTTTACTGGAAACAAAGGCACCATAGAGAGCGGTAAACGGAACGCGTCATCGCCGTCTTTGTTGTTCTGTCTCTTCCCCCTGCAGATGCAACAATAACTGTCGCATCTGTGTTGCAACCGTTGACAGTTGCATCAAAACTCCAGAATCTGCCCTTTGACAGGATGTGTTCCTCAATTCATAGACAACTCTCCTGCTTCAAAAAGACATTTCAGAGCCTTACAATTAAAAAGAATAACCTCAAATCTTCTTCAATTCAAAGCAGTCACGTGGGATTTATTTTTACAACGTGGGGTTTTTGTTGCATTGTCTAGTTCAGGGGTGTCAAACTCATCCACATTTGATCTGCAGTGGGCCGGACCAGTCAAATAATAACAAAATAATATATACATAATGTTAAATCCAAACTTTTGTCTATATTTTAGAGTGAAAAATGTAAAACTACATTATTAAAATGTTTACATCTACAAACTATCCATTAACTCTTTCCTCCATAAAGATTACATTTGATGACCTCCCTCGTACTTTTAATGAAAAGTTTTCATCTCTTATTTCACTAAAGACATGAGTTGACGACTGTTAGAACAGGTTCTGTTTTTAAATGTAACAGATGCTGTGATAGATGGAGGTGACCACAACCCATACTAGGATAACCAGTAGGATTAAATGATTCACTTTATTTTTTATTTTATTTTTTTCTTTCTTTCTTTTTTATTCATTTTTTAAAAATTGTTTTAAATTTTTAATTTATTTTTAAATTTAATTTTCATTTTGCTTAATTTTTTTGATTAAAAAAATTGTAATTATAATAATAATACATTTTCACTGGTTTCTCCTAAAGTTTGCTGAAGTTGTGACAATTGTAGCCACTAGAAAAAGAAACATGTCCAAGGGGGGGGAAAGAGTTAAAACAATGTGAATAACATGAACAAACTGAAAAAACGTGTAATTTTAACAATATTCTGCTTCAGTTTATCATGTACACATGTATATTATAACGTACAAATCTCAATGGATCTACGAATACATACAATATTTAGTAACAGATATAATATTGTTAACATTACACGTACTTCTCTTGTTCATATTTGTTCAGGTTATGCACAATTTTTGCAAAAGTACACATTGTTTTGGTGTAAGTACATGAATATGTTTACATCTACAAAAACATATGTTGTGAGTATTTATTGGATATTATGGTAGTATTTTACCAATCTGACCCACTTAAGATTGAATTGGTCTGTATTTGGCTCCTGAACTATAAGGATTGTGAATGTGTTAGTGTCATTTTAACATTTCACAAAGTCATCCCATGGCCCCTTTGGGGGGGGCCGGATTTGGCCCCCGGGCCACATGTTTGACGCCCCTGGTCTGGTTGATAGTTGTGTCAGTGCAGATATTTTGTGAAAGAAAGACATAAAGGTAGAGTATATTTTGTGAAAAGGGTATTTGAATTCACCTTAGAAACAAGACAAGAGCAATATTTTTCATCAGCAACAGTCTGTGTGTAAATAATCCCCTGAAAATGTTTAGGACAGTGGCTGCAGGACGACGTGATGATGATGTATTGTTGTGAGAAAAACGGGTTTTGGGGTTTTTTTTGGTTAAAGTTTGCCAAGCTCCAGTAGAAATATCACATTCTTCATTGTCATTGGTTAGTTTCAGCACACGTCTACAGTGGCCCTGAAGTGCAAAACACGGGTGCAAAAGAAAAAACCAAACACAAAAGAGAAAACACAGACACAAAAGAGAAAACCAAACACAAAAGAGGAAACAAATACAAAAGAGAAAACACAAATCATACAAATAGCAAGTAACACTTATCTTTTGTATTTACGTTTTCTCTTTTGTATTTGTGTTTTCTCTTTTGTATTTGTGTTTTGCACTTCACGGTCACCATATAATCATCCAGTTTTCTAGTCTTTCCAAATTCTAATGAACTACAGACTACGTAGAGCTCAGTGAGTGAACTGAAGGTTTGTAAGTGAGGCTGATATTTCCAACACGCTTACCTTTAGGGCTGTTTGATACCACCCGACCCTCACATCCCATAATAACACATATCATATTACATATAGTTTTCTAAAACATACTGTTTATTCAACAAAGCAATAGACTTGATTTTTTTTCTTCTTCTTCTTCTTGACAATTTTCAGTTGAGGAAACAAATGATCTTAATCAACAAAATGTGAAAAGTAAATGTGGATACTCTGCATTTTTTAACTAGTTTGAAACGAAATAAAAACAAAATGTGAATGTAGTCAAAAATATTAAACATACTGAATTCTTAAAAGTAGAATGATTGTAAATTGTAGCAGCTGTTCCATAAATGAATCATATTTTATATATGCCATCATGTTTGTTATGGTATCACACAGCCCTATGTAACACAGATGTGCCATTATACATGTATGTACGGTAGGATTATGTGTAAAAATGTACATGTTATCATTTTCTGATCTTTATTCATGTTGTAATAATTGCCTATCTAACATTTTCAAGTACAAAGCATCTAGAAAACTCACCTGCTCTTGTTCGTACACCTGCTCCCACAAAGTGCACTTGTTTTTACCGCTAACGTAAACAGTACTGTGATGTCTACGTTTACACGCACAAAATATTCCACACAATATCATGTAACAGATCAGCATCGTGACAGCGGCTCAGATCCTAAACACTGTTTAGAAGTAGATGTGTTTCTTTAATAATGTGGTCTTCTGCTCTTGCTTCTGTACCACAGTCATGGGGCTACAAACATGGCTAGCTTAAAACTGAACCTGTTGTTAGCCATCAGCTGTTAGCTCCAATGACATAGGGTTAATCTTCTTCCTTTTTTACATTAAATCATCTTGAGTCTTTTCTTGATTGACAGTTGGACTGCCAGATGACCCTGTGATGCACGTTTTAATCTTTTACTGTGTCTGTAAAGTTAGCGTTAGCTTGGCAAGGTTCACCCCGAGTTCTTCCCCCACTTTGCTCAAATATAGTCGTTTCTGGCTCCAAAAACTCGTCAAGCGATGGCAAAACACAAGGTCAAAGCTTTGAAACAAAATTCAGTGGTGACACATTAGTTACTTTTGTACACTACGTACCAAAGCTTTATTTTATTTAATCTTTATTTAACCAGGAAATATCCCATTGACATTAAAAACCTATTTTACACTGGAGTTAACACACAGGGTTAACACATGTCTCAAGAATACTTTTAAATCCTAAATTATCTGGACGTATCCCATGTTTAATTCTAAAAATGATCTCTTATAAATGGATGAACATGTTTCCATGAGCCCTGTCTGATCCTGGGGGTCTGTTCAGTGTCCCAGTGGAATATTCCATGGGTGTAAACGTAGTGACGGTTCCACAGGTGTATCGTATTTTAAACTAGGTGCATCAGCGTGTTGGAAAGATGCCACACGGTAAAGGTTAACCTGTATTCATATGGAGGAGGAGCTTTCAGAGATCAGACCAGAGCACGGTGGTCATCTGAGTCCCAGTAGAACTCTGTAGATGTTGTTTTAGGAGGTAAAGGTGAAGGTGAAGATGGTGGAGGTGGGCGGTGGTTGTGGGTAAAATGGATGATTTCAGATCCCCCGCTGAGGTCGGATCACCTGATGATTGTTCCAGATTCACTCAGACGTTCAGCCCTGGACTCTGATTGGCTGATCCTTAAACCCTGTGTCCATGCTGCATTAACTCAGACTCACGTACGTCCAATGGAAACATGGACGAGCTTCTGTTTGGACACCAGAAACACAAACCGGACGCTCCAGTCGGACGCTGATCGGATTTAAAATCATCTTTTTTTTTTTACACCTCTGTGGCTGACTCCACAGATCCTCGGTCTGGTTTGAGCTGGTCTGGACGACTGGAGCTCAAATACACGTCTGAGAACTTAACTCCACAAGTCCTGACGCTGAGGGGGCAGAGGCTGACGGACCCCTGGAGAACGCTCACGGTGACACCAAGCAGTCGATGTTGTGGTTCATGTTGTGGTTGATAGTGTTTTTTGTTTACCTGAACTAATAAGGTTATGTATCTCCATGGTTACAGAGTGCCATTTCTACTTGACAACTGTTAAAACTTAGCGTTAGATGGAGCGGCGCTCGCTCCGTGTGGGTGTGGATGTTCGACCGAGTGACTGGATCATGTGTGAAACCTGTCTGTAGCTCAGGGTCCCAGGAGTCAGACGCCCCCACGTCGGCCTCTCAACAGGAAACAGTCAGTGGTCACAGCAGTCGGTAACGACAGTCGGAACCGCGTCCAAAATGGGTTATGAAGAAGGGAACCGTCTGAGGATCCTAAAACAGATGAATCAACCACGATGACGGAGAACCTCCACATAGATCACCCAAATGACCCAGAAGTTCTAGAACAATCCCATAATTATATTGAAAATGGCATGTCCATAAAGTCTCTTAACAGTTTAACACATTTATTACAAAAGCAAGTGAATCAACAAATCTGTGGAGGTTATTACAAAATGAAAAGTAGATGTTGAAGGTTTTTTGGCCTCATTTATTTAACCCTTTAAAGGGCACTTATTGAATTACTCTGAAATTCAAAATTTCAACCTTTGTCATTGGAGATCGTCATCTCTTGCCCAATGATGTCCCACATCCTTGTTTCATACATGATATCTTTAAATGTTCAAAATGAAATTTTATGAGATTATGGAAATAGACTTTTAACTACTTTACATGTACTCAAACATTTTTGTTTGCCTAGAACCTTTTACGTCTATGTTCCAGCTTCTTATTTTTAGTTTCTATTCATTTATTTATCAATGAACTATACAAACCGGAAAAACACAGATAAAAACAGTGAAACCCAACAAAAACATGGCAAAACACACTACTAGAACACTGTAAAATAGCACAATCACTATTATACACAATTATTTACAAGAATTTAGCACAGAAACACTGTTAAAAGTAATAAAAAATTTTCCATGTCTCCCTCACCGACACCACTCCGCTGCTCTCTGCTCCGCCCACTTTCACCCCTCCTCCTCAGGCCCTTTACCCTGATGTGTTCTGGACCAACAGAAAGAACAGCTAAAAGATGACATTTGGATTTTCTAAATAATGCGAGTGGTGACGAGTTACGGTCCTTTGAATAACTGTGGATGTAAAACCACATCAGCAGAGACACAGTCGCCCTTAAAGGGTTAATGCAAACCTGTAAGAATGAACCCGGGTGTCCAGGGAACTAGGCCATTATTACCAATCCACCGATCTGAACGGTTTGATCTAGAACCCGCCCACACGCAGAACCCAGTGTGATGGCGAAACATCTACCTGGAATCTGACGGTTGGTCCAAGGTCATCCAGTGAAGGTCAAAGGTCAACATTTAACAGAACCTGTTTCATCAGTATGGCACCTGAAATACATAAATGAAATGTATGAATGAATTATTTATTTTTTAAAATGGGACAGTTTGTATTAATGAACATTTACATGTAAATACGAGAGATTAGATCCATGCGGCTAATTTCCATTTCAAGTCCCACTGGCAGGTAAAAAAACAAAAACAGAAGACGTAAAAAAAATAAATAAATAAAAAAAGACAAAAAAAACAACACGTATGCGATTAAAAACCACTGTGTTCATTGAACAAACCTGATGAGCCCATCTCATCAGATGCTTTTGTGAAACATTTGTTAAATCAGAGACTTTGTGGACGTCCTGTATGTTCTCTAAAAGACAACAGTTGGTGGAAACAAAACATACTGAAAGAAAGGGATGAAATTCAACCTATTTCACCATTTTAACAGTTGAATATATGAAACATTGGTTCATTTGTCTGAATCGCTGCTGTCAAACATGTGGACGTGGAGGTGTTTAGGGCAGACCTACGTGTTCTCCTGGTTGTTGAGGCTGATGTAAGGGCTGGGCTAACTTTTGGAAACTGTGTCTCGTCTTTATTTTGTCGAAAAATCAACCAGAAATAGTTTTTCCATCCAACGTCAGCAGACAAAACTAGTCCACGTCCAAGTAGAACCGTTTGATTCTGAGTGGATTCACGTCAGAATGTCTGAGCGCTTGGTTTTTAAAGCAGTAAATGTGATTATTTAAAGGAGAATTCAGAGCTTTGGTCCAATTTTATGCAAAAATCTGATCCTTTTTGCTCCTGATGTGTTCCTGCAAGAAGTTAGTTATGAATATTTTTGGAATCTTAGTGCAGTTACATCATGGGAACAGTTGACTGTGAGGAGACACAGAAACAGGATGTAGACGTGAAGGATGTGAAAGGTGGTTTTCATCAGCACAGCAAACAACACCTTTCACTGTGGGGGGAGGTGGAAATCCAACAGCACAAGTGAAGATGAGTCTACAGGGTCATCAGAGGACAGACATGCACCGGAAAGACAAAAAACACACTTTAAATCTGTGGAGAGAGACTTCACTGGACTTTAGGGAGACTAGAAGTAGAGAGGCATTCCTAAAAAGAGATTTAAGAAAAACTGAGTTAAAGTGAAGTAACCATATTTGGTCAGATACAGAGAGCATTTACAGATATTAGATTGTCTTAATTTGTGGGTAAAATGTTAAAAGGTTGAATGTGAAAAGGAATGTTTTAAAGGAGCATCCCACTGATTTTAAGGTTAATCCAAATAACTACATGTCCTCCTTAGTTCAGTATGGAATAAATCTGTTCTAAAAGTTCAGTTTCAGAAAAAGAAAAAGAAATCTGAAAAAAAATTCAACTATAAAAAAAAAAAAAAATTCAATTTATGAAATACAACTGTTTAAAAAAACAACTATAAAAAATTAAAATGATTAAATATTGCTATTAAAAACATCAACTATAAAATATTGAAATTAGGAAGTACAGTTATTAAAAAATTTAACGATAAAAAAATCTAATTATGAAATACAACTATTCAGTATCTGATGGCACAGATTTACTTCCGTAGAATTTAAATATTTTAATTATTTTGTCTCTCAATTCAACTCTTCATTTTTTCAGTACCCCATTTTCACTTTTATTTTTCATAAATTCTGAATAAAAAATTCACATTTACAAAATTCAAGTCATAAATTCAAGCAACAGAATTGATTGCTTATGATTCGTTTCCTGGATGTTTTATCTGAATGTTATACCTCAAATTCTGGCGCCTGAATTTAGCCTATTGAATTTATATCAATGAGTTTTTTAAAATGTAAATTAGAAATTCAAATGCTTTTATAATTCAAAGTTTGATTAAACTGATTTGCATCCATATTTTGTGGCCAAAGTGTTGTACAAATCTGCAAATTCAAAACAACAAATATTAAAAACTAGTAAAATAAGAATAAATACAGGATATATTAAAACTATTAAAAAAAAAAAGACACAGAAATAAGATAAATAGCATCTAAAAACACAACCAGTTGATAAAATAAAGTTCCACACTTGTATTAAAGCCAGTCCAAACAGGTGCATCTTTAAACAGATTTAAAGTGCTCAATGAACTGTAGAAAAACAACAGATGAATCAGTATCATTCAAGAACCTTCCAGAACCTTGAACCTGATGTTTGGAAAGACTTTGAATGACCTTCTCTGATAGACATGGACTATTATGGGATGCTCCATTAATCCCTGCTCAGACTCAGAGATGTGAACCCACTCAGGACCTTTGGCCTCTTTCTCTTAATCAGCTGATTATTATTATTATTTATTTTTTTTATCGCCTTTCTCGGATGCAGCTCACCTGTGTGTTTTGACAGAATATTTAATCGGACTCATCGGTGTGTTCCTTCGATGGTAGGAGCTCCCTCCCCCTCGTCTGAAAAGTGTTTTCCGTTCTCTCCTCTCTGCCGTCCTTCGCTTTGCATGAGGTTTGTGCTGGAGCGGCAGAAGGACGCACAGAAGAGACTCAGATCCGTAAAACGATGATAATAACGACTCTAATTATTAGTATTACTAAATCAATAGTGAGTTTGTGCGTGTGAGTGTATGTGTGTGTGATCTAACTAAACCAGCCTGTTCTAAAAGTGTGTGAAGATATACTGAATATAACTGTCAAATCTACCAGCGCTCCGACTGTTTATTTAACCCTCACAGAAAAACTGCACATCACAAGGTCATCATGATGGACATTGATCAGACACATACAGTAATAATATTAAACCACAATTACACCTAAACTAAACATTACAACACAACAAATATAAAGGTTTTCCATTTGATTTGATCAGATATAATGAATACAAGTGGTTCCAGGCAAAACAAACCCCGCCTCTCACATAACAGACCCCGCCCATCGCATGTATTGTATGCTATTTTGTCATCGATTCAGCTGATGTCATCATATGGTAAATGGTCTAAATGTATATGCAGTTCTTTTCCACTCTTTCATGGTGCTCAAAGTGCTGTACAAAGCTTCACATTCACTCATTCATGCACACACTCATATACCAGTGGGTGGGGCCATCATGCAAGGTGCTGCGGGAGCAAATTAGGGTTCAGTGTCTTGCCCAAGGACTCTTCGACACGTGGACCGTCAAAGGCAGGAACTGCCAACTTTAGGCCAATGGATGACCAACTGCCAACTGAGCCCCCCTCCCATCTATTACCTCTAGATATGTGACAAGTTTGGAGTAAACTGAAACACAGTACAGTGGTCCCTCACTATATCGCGCTTCACTTTTCGCGGTCTCGCTGTTTCACGGATTTTTTTAGTGCAATTTGCATGTTTTTTTGTTTTTTTTTAACAGCGTATGAACGCGGAGGGGCCAATTGTGATAGGGTTGGCCTGCCATAAGGTAAGGACCCGGAGGATGCAGATCAGCACA
>JAPTGZ010000014.1:386697-397741 GCA_029814645.1 Fowleria isostigma
GTGTATCATGTGACTAAAACAGACAGAAAAGAAAACATGGAATGTCTAAAAGCACTATTTTTGTCAGTACAATGTCAAAGATATTGATACAAAAACTGATGTGATTTTGGTTATTATCAAGAAAATAATGAAAAAGGGATAGATATCAGCTCTTAAATTAAACTGTTTTATATTATTTTTGTTTATCATTACATTTGTCCAAATAAATGTATCTTTAGTTGTACCAGGGATTAAAACAAACAAAAAATTGAAGAGAACTTAGGGTGATCTGATCATTTTTTCCTGCCACTGTATGTAATAAATAAGTAATGGTGGGAGAATTTACACAAAGCCTCACAAGTAAAATGACCTCTGTTGGTGTTTTATTATAATATATGATATTAACATCCTTTTTTTTTGTCAGACAGATAAAAAAATAAGTAGATTTTTACCTGTACATGTTTTCAGCTACACCTGTAGTCTTCCTCAGAAAAGTCAAATGACCAGGGATGAGGAATCTGACACTTTATCCCACACATGGGATGCTGTCTTACAGAGGATGCCAGACAGCAGGGGGCATAGTTGTCGTCCGTTGTCTGGCATTGCTGGATGAAACAGCTGACAAGACATGTCACAGTAACATCATGCGACCCTTCTGAGGGAGGCTACAGGTGTAGCCAAAACACAGAAAGCCCCACTGTGGCTGAGATCCACTCAGATTATTGCACTGAGACGCAGTGGAGACAGTAGCATGGAGTCATAGAAGACAGTATGGTACCTCAACATGCTGAGTATGTTCCACTCTCTTCTTTATACAGGTTTGGTACAACAATAAGGGCTGGCATGCAATGGCGTCCTTCATGAATGTTGCCAACAACGCCATCCTTCGTGCGCACCTGCCCCACGGAGCCAAACTGGACCAGTATGGAATCACCGCCATCAACCACCCTCTAAACCTGACCAAAGAGCAGCTATCGGAAATCACAGTGTGAGTGAACAATGGATCAACCTGTTGCAGGTGGTAAAGCAGTTTAGTTAAGAATACAACACAATACAATATATTATAATACAGTAGGTCTTTATTGTCACTATTACAAGAACAATAAAATTCAGTTCAGCCTCTCTGTTTCTGTTTCGCAGCAGATTCTTAAAGTGTAAAAAGAACGACTATAAATAAAACTGTCACACATATCCCAAATTTAATGTGAATGTACAAAATCAACTCTAAAGACAAAAGGAAAACTAATATAATTGGACATGTCATGATGTTTTATTTTTCAGCCACCTTTATTTATTTTTATTTTACCTTTATTTAACCAGGAAGTTCTTTTGACATTAGAAATCTCTTTTTCAAGGGCGACCCAGCCATACAAAATCTAAACAATCGAAAACACATACATGATACACAATGAATAATAAAACACAATAACAGTTTTTCAGCCAATGTTAAATAACAGATGTGATGTGTAAACATGTATTTTATTGATTTTACATACATTTTTCCATCCTCCCTCCAGCCTCACCACCTCTGTGGACGCCGTGGTCGCCATCTGCGTCATCTTCGCCATGTCCTTCGTCCCAGCCAGCTTTGTCCTCTATCTGATCCAGGAGCGGGTCACCCAGGCCAAACACCTGCAGTTTGTCAGTGGCGTCAGTCCGCTGGTCTACTGGATGTCCAACTTCATTTGGGACATGGTACGTCCACCAGGTTACCTTCAATATCTGCATGGAAACCAGAAAAACACCAGCTGTTATTGTTAACCCTTAGACGCATAAGTGGATCAGAAATGACCCGTGAAGGTTGTTCTTATGCAACATCTTTGTTATTAAAAAGTGTTTTTACCTAATATTCTAGGTATTCAGCAAAAAGTATGTTAACATCATGCCATTTACATTTTTAACTTTTATAGAGTTTTATGAAATTGTATTTTTTGTATTACTACCCAAACTTCCATAGGTAGATCCAAATGACCCCCATTCATTTACAATGACATTTAGTCTGAATCTTTGATTCATTCTACATTTATTCAAGACCAAAGGACTATCACTCACTCACTGGATGTTGACATTGTTCTATTAGTTATATATTCTATATTTTATACTATATATACTTCGCTTTTCAAATAAAAAAAAAGTGTGTATATATACACATTAAAATATTTAAATTTTTTTAGTAATGGTAAAAAAAATAAAACTAAAATAAAATTTCAAACATGAAGTCACTATTATGGAACAAATTATGGTAAATGGTCACTGTCATGGCACCCAAAAGCATTTTACAAAGCCTTACATTCACACCAATGGGTGCCTGTCGCCATGCAAGGTGCTGCCAGGCCTCACTGGGAGCAATATAGGTTCAGTACCTTGCCTGAAGAAACTTTGACATGTGGACAGTCGGAGGCAGGATTCAAACTACTGACCTTTTGGTCAATGGATGACCCGCTCTATCAACTGAGCCACAGCCGCCCTCAAAAATTAAATACAAATATTTGTACAGAACAAAAGTGCCTTAAACACACATTGATTTTAACAGGGGCCATTTTTGACCCATTTATGGAAGAGTGGAGGGTCCAGACACTCATGCATCTAAAGGGTTAAAGAGTCTGTTTTCTCCTCCAGGTCAGTTACTCCTTCAGTGTTGCAATGGTGGTGGAAATCTTCTTATTTTTTGACAAGAAATGCTACACGTCACCAACTAACCTGGAACCGCTTAGTGTACTTCTTATGCTCTATGGGTAAGCTGCTGTTTCTTCTTTTTTTTTTTTTTACTTTTATTTGTATATTTCTGTAAAACAAACAACTGATAATAGGTTATTTTGATCTGTTTGGATGTGTTTTTAACTGCGTAGTTTAAAGACATGTCTCATCATCTATCCCAGGGGTGTCAAACATGTGGTCCAGTGACCAAAACTGGCCCGCCACAGGCTCTAATTTGGCCTGTAGGATAAAAAATTACACTGAAGATACTAACAGTCAAGGATGTTGAAATAATTTGAGTTTAGAGGCCATATTCAGATCAATTCAATTTCAAGTGGATCAGACAAGCAAAATCATAGCATAATAATATTTAAATGATGACAAGTCCAAGTAATTCTTAATGTAAAAAATGAAAATTACATGATGGAAAAATCACAAATAAATGTGAATAATCTAAATAAACATGAACACTTTATAATAAAGGGAGTTTCAACAATATTCTGCCTGTTAGTAAATGTTTTGTGTCTTTATTTTGATCCGTTAGTTGTAATGTCCATGTGTAAAAGTGAACATGTGGCACAATACTGTTAAAACTGCACTTTTACTTTTTGCCATAAACAAAGAGAAAAAAAAAAAAAAAATTTATTTATTTGTTATTATCTATTTTTTAACTGGTCCAACCCACTTGAGATCAGATTTGCCTGAATGTGGCCCCTGAACTGAAATGAATTTAACACCCCTGGTCTATCCTAAACCTGACCTACATTCATCACCAGATCGCTGTTACACACCAGGGGTTGAGTTTACCTCACAGCTTGTGCGAGCGAGCAACGAAAAGAAGGCCACACATGCTTTCCTGAAGTCGAAGACAGATACTTAGAAGGACCGGCAAAAGTAGAAGTGCTGAGTTGGCTTCTTCAGTCATGTAAAAGTGAAAAATCACAGGCGCTGAGTTGTGCTGAGTGTAAAAGTAGAAACTAGGCCTTTGAGGGACGTTTATACCAGCTGTGTGCAAAGTGAACCAAACCTCACGACATCATACACTAGAAATAAGGCTCCTTAAATAACTTGTCAGGAACAGGAATTATATTATGAGATATTTTGCTCAGGGTTCAGACTCATATCCATGACTGAATCATTCTGCAGTACATCCTACATACATTGCATAAAATTATTTCTATTTATTTTATTCCAGGGGTGTCAAAATATAAATAAAAAAAACCAACAACATTTAAATACTGTATAGAAGTGACAAATTCTCAGTTAACCCACAAAGACCCAGTGCTACTTTTGTCAGTTCCCAAGTGAATTTTTGACTATATTTAACCTTTTTTAAGTGATTTATTACCATTGATTGTAATATTATCTTCCTTATTTCACATTTTTTCAGTGTAAATCATGCATTTTCCTATACTTTATTCATTGATCATGTAGATGTTCATCAAAGCTCAGAGTAAAGTTGAGGGTTATTACATCAGAAACAGAGGAAACTAAAGAATAAGTGACTTTTTCAGCAAAATTTGATTAAACTCCATCAGTTTTACTAGTGAATCAATGTTGCTGAAGATGATGGAGTTTCCATGGTAACTATGGAGCCTCTGAACGTCTAAATGGGTCATATCTGATGACCATGAAAAGATGAATAACTGTATTTTACACCAATTGTTTCCATGTATTGATAGGATTACTGAATCAATGGGTGTTAAATATTTTAGATCAGTAGATGCTTTTGGTCACCAGTAGAGGTTTGGGTCTTTATGGGTTAAAATACAGACACCTGAAAAGTCTACTCCAATACCTGGCACATATATGTTGGTACATATACAATACACATAACCTTGTAAAAATGTGCTGTCTGTAATAACGCTAAAGTATTGTCCTTTGTCTTTTCCAGATGGTCTGTGACTCCCATGATGTACCCCTTGTCCTATTTGTTCAGCGTCCCGAGCACAGCGTACGTCTCTTTGTCCTGCATCAACCTTTTCATCGGCCTCAACAGCAGCGCCATCACCTTCATCCTGGATCTTTTCGAGAGAAACACAGTAAGACACAAGCTCTGATTTCTGAAAAGGACATTTATTTAACCCATAAAGACCCAAACATCCACTCTCGAACTTAAGCATCTACTGATATAAAATGTTTAATAACAGTTCACCCACTAATCCTATCAATACATGTAAATAATTGGCGTAAAATACAGTTATTCGTTGTTTTATGGTCATTAGATATGACCCCATTTGGAGGTTCAGAGGCGCTGTAGTTACCATGGAAACACACATATGTTTTTAGACAGACATCAGCCACTTCTTCCTAATTTTTTTTATTTGATCTAATGTTTTTACTCTGAGCTTTAATGATCAGCTACATGATCAGACAATTAAATATATGAAAATACATGATTTACACCGAAAAGTGCAAAATGCAAGTCGTCAAATTTATTTATCGTGCACATTTAAAAACAACAGATGATGACCAAAGTACTGTACATGTTCAAGGCAGGGACAGAAAATAAAAAAAGAAACATAATAAAATCTACACAGGTAAAAATAAATAAAAGTAGTTAAAATAAATAAAATAAAATTCTAAAATGTCAAATCTCAGTCCGGTTTAAAAGGCAAAGAATAAAAATGGGTTTTTAAACGAGTTTTAAAAGTGTCCATTGTTGGTGAGCACATGCAGAAGATGTTATAATACATGGTAATAAATTGTTTAAGAAAATTTAGAGAGGAAATCAATTTATGAACTGCCACAAAAATAGCAAGATTCTTTTTATTGTTACTGTATACACAGAGAAATACACAAAGAAATTCTGATGTTCTTTTCCAGAGATGATGCTTCTTGAGTAAAAAAAAGAAATACACTATATGAATTGCAAATTATCTAAATAGTATTAAATAGTAAAAAACAAACAGAAAATGACTAGAATTAATTAAAATACCACACAATACTCAGTTATCTGCAGGGAGCAGGGAGAAGTAATTGCAGTAGTTATTACACATTGTTGATTATTGTTGATTAATACACATTGACAATTAATATGTAATAATCAATAGCTCTGGGTCTTTATGGGTTAATGAGTAAACCATCGCATCTACATTCTCAATCTGCTTTTTGTTCTTTTCTTTTTTTTTTCAGGCTTTATACAAGTTGAACCAGGTATTTAAGACCCTGCTGCTGATGTTTCCTCATTACTGCCTGGGTCGGGGCCTCATCGACATGGCCATGAACCAGGCCCTGGCTGATACCTACGCTCGCTTTGGTAATTTCAGTACACACTGTTATGGACCAACAGGAAAGTAACTGTACTGACTGAGGACGTTCTCAACAGACAATCCAACAACTTATGTATAATAGGTTGTTGGATTTTGTTATATGTACTGTGTATATAACATGCATATGTAACAAATTGTCACTCTCGCTCACATTTTCTTTTAAATTGACAAACATCATGTATGTTGATGCATGCATCACACAGGAGTAAAAGATGATTTGTTTCTTGTCATCAAATACAGAATGTCTAACATGAACTGTGAACTGAAACTCTGAACAAGTGTTTAAATTTTGGCCCAGTAGTTTTTTGTTTTTGGGCTCTTTTTCTCTTAATCAGTCCAGCTGTCTCCTGGTTACACTCCTAAAAGCTAGGTTAAAATGTGAAAACACTGAAAAAAAAACCCAAAAGTAAAATCATGACAGCAAAAACAAAAAACAATAAGGAAAGTGTTGGGAAAAAAAAGAAAGCCAAAACTATTTATTTTTTAGCAAGTCAGTCTCATTCACTGCTCTGACTTTTAAACCCTCCATTCCACAGGTGGTTCGGGGTGCACTGAGCATGCTCAGATGTCTATGAAAAGTACAAGGTCTATTGTTTATTTTTTTATTCATCAGGGACAGTATACATTAATGAACATTTCTCTAAATGTGTCAGTATTGGCATAAAAAAGCTATTTTTCAACCGTTGTCCCTGGGCCATGTGTAATATGCCAGCATTCATAAATTTAGAAACATTTTAAAAGGTAAGGTTACACCCACTCATGTTTACCCACTTTAGTTCACATACATAGTATACATTTTTAAATATTAGTAAAAACATCAGGATAGACATTGGTGCATGGGCAGGTAATCTATTATGAGTCTTGAAAGTTTTCTTATTGAGCAAATGGTTGAATTTTTATGAATATTTAAAATAATTCACACGTTCAGAATGCTCACCATAGACATGTCAGATGACACAAAAAAAGGACTCCACCAAAAAGCTTTTCAGCAGAAAAAAAATGGCTGGCAGAATATTTAATATTTGTTTGATTTTTTAATGTCCAGCAAAAGCAGCCCATAGTTTCACTGATGTGTGTTTATTTGTGTGGAACCAGGTGAAGACTACAGTCCAGACCCTTACAGTTGGAACTTCCTTGGGAAGAACATGTGCTGCATGGCCGTTGAAGGCTTCGTCTACTTTGTCTTAAACATCCTGATTCAATATCGCTTCTTCCTCGACCACTGGTATGTTTAATCTGTGTTAATGTTTTTAGGCTACAACAAAAGATGTACTTGTTTTAATAGATTTTGTGTGTTAAGGTGTGATGTGTGTGATTTTGCTGTGTTTTCCATTGGTAGGATATCAGACGGGTCGAAGCCTCCCATTCTGGATGAAGATGAAGATGTGGCAGAGGAGAGAAAGCGGATTTACCAAAGTCGAAAAACTAATGATATTTTACACATACAGGACCTGTCCAAGGTGAGATCTGAGACAGAATCCAATAGAACACAGGTGTCAAACATACGGCCCATGGGATGAATGAAAGTCATCCACAGTTTTAATAGTACATCTCAACTCTACCTTCCACTGACACTTTTGTCATTGTTTTGCTTTTATTTCTCCGTGTTAGACGTACACAGGAACAGTGATCCCCGCAGTCGACAGGATCTGTGCCGGAGTGTCACCAGGAGAGGTTAGTGTCGCCGTAGTGATACAGATTACAGCGCAGAGGCAGAGGGCGTTGTTCATTTATCATTCTCATCTAATCTGTGACAGTGCTTCGGTCTTTTGGGGGTAAACGGAGCAGGGAAGACCACCACGTTTAAGATGTTGACAGGAGATATCGACGTCACCTCAGGAGAGGCGTCAGTCGCCGGTTACAGGTCAGTGGAGGAATGGGTTCAAGTGTAAATGGAGATCATAAATCTGTAACTACGACACCAGAGATAGTTGATATTTGTTCACTTACTGTAAACATATTGATCAGTTCTTTGAATAATAACTGTTAAGCTGTACTGAGTAGTGTGTGTGTGTTCATGAGGGCTGGTGGTTATTAAGGTTACACTGGTCTACAAATTAAATGCTTCCTGAATAAAAATAGTGACATTTTATCATGTATGAGTCACTGATAAAGAAAAATGAAGTCAAAAATGCTGGTTGGCTGAAGTTTCCAAGATGCAGTCTTGGGTCAGAATGTGAAATTTGAGAATTAATGAGAAAATGAGTTTTACTGAAGGGGAGTATTAGTCTCAGAGGCACCAGATCTGCTTCAAAACACTGTCTGTACATGACAACACATTCACTTTACATGTTCTATCAGTGGAACATTTATAAATCTGTTGTATAAATATACATAAACAGTATACATGTGTAAAAATGCTTTATCATTTGCCTTGAAAACATCAGCAAACCAGAACTTTATCATTTGTTTTCCAATTGAATCAAATTAATCACTGAGACAAATAATTTCTTAACAAAAAAAAAGAAGAAGAAAATTGTAGACCAGTGTTGTGGGCGGCAGGAGGCTCCTGATGTCATTAGTGGGCATTTGTTCTAAAAAGGTTGAGGAAACACTGATCTGATCTAATCTAATCTAAACTATTTGCATAAACCTTTCAGCATTTTGACGAACATCCTGGACGTGCACCAGAATATGGGATACTGTCCACAGTTTGACGCCATAGATGAACTACTGACGGGCAGGGAACACCTGTACCTCTACGCCCGCCTCCGTGGAGTCCCTGAGTCTGAGATCAGCAGGGTGAGTGTTTTTATATATATGCAAAACACAAAATGCACAAACACAAAATAAAATAGAATTGCAATTGCAGCATTGTTTTTGTTTTTCATCATGAGTCACTTTAGTTCCTGATGAATGAGAATAAACTGGCTTTGTTCAATGTGGGACCTTTAATAAACAGTGTCTTTTATGGGATTTGAATTTTTTATCTTTTATGGCTTTGTAGTATTGCTGTAGTCGATATGTCAATGATACTACCTAGATGGTAATTATTTTGTCCTTTCATTTCTATTCACATTTTAGTGTATAATAGGTGTTTTTGTACCGTTTTGGTTGAATGATTTTTAACCCAGTGCGTTTACCCACAGGTTGCAGAATGGGCGATCCAAAAACTCGGTCTGTCAGAGGACGCCGGTCATACCGCTGGGACCTACAGTGGTGGGAACAGAAGGAAGCTCTCCACCGCCATCGCCATGATCGGCTGCCCTTCACTGGTGCTGCTGGTGAGGATGAGGATGGTGAAAACATCAGGCTAAGAAAAGATGTCAAAGAAACATGCTAAAGCTTTTCTCTTCCCCCGATGTCAGGATGAGCCCACCACAGGCATGGACCCTCTGTCCAGACGCTTCCTCTGGAACTCCATCATGAGCATCATTCAGGACCGCCGCGCCGTAGTCCTCACCTCACACAGGTACGTTCACAGGTCCAGGTCTGAGGACAGGAGCATAGAACTGAACCCTGATGATTTTATCCTCTGCCTTTACAGTATGGAGGAGTGTGAGGCGCTGTGCACCCGCTTGGCCATCATGGTGAATGGATCCTTCAAGTGTTTGGGGACGATTCAACATCTCAAATACAAGTCAGTCACTATTGAATAATTGTGTTCTTTAACCCATAAAGACCCAAACATTCACAGTCTCCTGATCTAAACTGTTTCGTACCTGTTTTTCCATCAATCCTATCAATACATGTCAATAATTGGTGTAAAATACAGTTTATTATCTTTTCATGGTCATCAGATATGACCCATTTGGATGTTCAGAGGCTCTGTAGGTACCGTGGAAACACCGTCATCTTTTACAACACTGATTCACCAGTAAAACCCATGGAGTTGGATCAGTGATGGTGGATGGAGACACTTATTTTTACTTTCAATTATTAATATCTTTGCTGAAAAAGTCACTTTTTTTCTTCAGCTTTCTCTGTTTTTGATATAATAACCCTCAACTTTAATCCGACTTTTATGAACATCTACATGATCAGCAAATTTAATACAGAAAAATACATGATTTTCACTGAAAAAAACATCACAAAATACAGGGGATAATATTTTAATAAATTGAGAGAGAAAGAGAAAAATTCATCTGGGAATCAAATCCATTTGCTATCAAAGTATCACATCCACCATCAACCAAAATTATTCAGTGATCTAAACTGTTTAATATTTGTTGATCCACTAATCCTATCCATACTTGTAGATAATTGGTGTAAAATACAGTTTGTCATCTTTTCATGGTCATCAGATATGACCCATTTGGACATTCAGAGGCTCCGTAGTTACCAAGGAAACACCGTCATCTTCAATCTTTACCGTCAATCAATCGAAACATTGATTCACCAGTAAAACCCATGGAGTTGGATTAATGACAGTGGATGGAGACACTGGATTTATATACAGTTAATGAGAGATTTTATTAAAAAAGTCACATTTTTATCTCTGTTTGAATCTTTGAATTTACTCTGAGCTGTTATAAACAGTTACATGATCAATGAAATAAATGTAAGAAGATGCGTAATTTACACTGAAAAACCTCAAAATAAAGAGGATAATATTGCAGCAAATCCTGATAAATCACTTAAGAAAGGAGAAATATATAGAGAAAGATACAAAAATAGTACTGGGTCCTTAAGGGTTAACACAGAAAAGCCTTGCAGTGATGACTCAGCGCTGTATGAAACTACTGGTTTGTTTCTTGACCTTAGATTTGGCGATGGCTACGTGGTGACCATGAAGATCAGGGCAGCCAAGCCTGGATGTACACCAGACCTTAACCCTGCTGAAGCCTTCATGGAGAGCACCTTCCCTGGCTGCATCCAGAGGGAGAAACACCACAACACTCTACAGTACAAGATCTCCTCGCCCTCCTTGGCCAAGATCTTCCAGATGGTTCTGGCCAACAAAGACAAGCTCAACATAGAAGACTATTCAGTGTCCCAGACGACTCTTGACCAGGTAAAAACACAGAGGGAATTTACCGAGGCTGGACATTTTCTGATTAAACTCATTTGGGAAGACCAGGGGTCCGTTTCGCGTAGCTGAGTTATTGAAAACTCTGAGTCAATCAACCCTGAAATGTGGGAAACTCTGAGTTTTC
>JAPTGZ010000014.1:437488-456829 GCA_029814645.1 Fowleria isostigma
GTGTAGAATATTGCAATATATCACAATATTGTGATATCATGATATATCGTGATACTATTGTATTATGATCCAAGTATCGTGATGTATATCGTATCGTGAGGTTCTTGCCAATACTCACCCCTAATCACTTGAGTGTCATGTCCAATTTGGGTCTGCACTGAGTGTGGCCCAAGGACGCGCAGATATCTGTGGCGTGTATACGGCCGACTCCAGACAACTCTGTGGGGACTTCCACCAGTGGCCTGACTTATCAGGGCACGTCAAAGTTTTTGGATGGGACAGATGGACAGACAGACAACTGATGACAATACCCTGCAGCCTGTGTGGCTGAGGGTAAAAATGTTTACATCTACGAACTGTACTTGAACATAACATGAATAAATATGAACAACCTGTAAATTCATATGAAAAATAAGTGCAATTTTAACAATATTATGGTGTAGTTTATCACTTAGGGCAACTGTAGTGCAGTTGATAGGTCGTCCACTGATCAAGGGGACGGCGGTTCAAATCCCGGCCCAACTGTCCATATGTCAAAATCCTTGGGGCAAGACACTGAACCCTAAATTGCTCCCAGTGAGGCCTGGTAGTGCCTTGCATGGCAGCAGCCGCCCACTGTATAAATACGTGTGTGAATGGATGAATGTGAGGCTTGTATTGGAAAGCGCTTTGGGTGCCATCAGTAACAGTTTTGGGTTTTTTTGATTGGCTGATACTGCTGTCAATCATGTTTTGATGGGTGTTGCTACATTATATTGGCTCTCACGATTCCAAAGAGGTGGGGTGGGGTGAAGTCAAAAACTCATTTTGATCAATCAATATAGGTGTGTAACAGGTGCTGTTTCTGTGTTGCTAGGAAACAGCTAATATGTACTGATGCACGGAACTGGCTTACGAAAACTGGATTTTCCAAAATAAAAGCCCAAAACGGCTTTTTTTTTCCTCCCTTCCACTGGTACCCCCTCCAAATGTTAGCGCCCTAGGTGGGCGCCTAGTCTGCCTATGCCACAGGCCGCCCCTGGGTGCCATTAATGTACAGAAAAGCATTATATAAGTACCATTTACCATTTATACATGTGTATCGCAGCTTACATATCACAGTGGATCTACAAATACACAAAACATTTAATAACAGGCAGAAGAGCATTTCAGGTTCATATTTGCTCGTTATTCACATTTTTTGTAAAGGGCTAGTCTGTAAATGTAAAAAAAAATTTGTATTTTTTTTTTTTAAACTAAAACAAAGAGGAAAGATTTACAATTTTCATTATTTATAGGTTATTATGATATATTTTACTGGTATGACTCACCTTAGAGTGAATTGGCCTAAAATCATTTCAACATTCGTGATTGTTAATATCTTAAGTGTAGTTTTTGTATGTAACTAATTCATCCCAGGGGCTGCATTGGACCATTTAGCAAGCTGGTTTTGGCTCATGGGCCACATGTTTGACAACCTGTGATTTACTGGGAGAACAGAGATAATGCTGGTTCATGATAACAGGTGAATTACAGTCCATAAATAATGAGAAAATCACACCATACTGTTCAATGTTCTAAAACCAGCCTCTGGCAGTTTGACAACCTGAACTCCTGGTGATGCTTTCAGCTGGTGTGAAATGAGGTGAGACATGTCAACTCATATCACCTGTACATCTAAAATAGTTTTGTCTAGTCAGAAATATATGGTCATGGTCTTAACTGGAATTTAAGCATCATCCTTATTCCCCAGAAAACTGAAGCGACCTTGGAGAGATCGATCCTCGGAGGTCTGAAATAGCAACAATGGTCACTTTTGGGTTGTATATCACCCAGAATGCATCACAGTTCTGCATACATCCATAGTTGGGGAATAAAAGTGTAGGTGAAGCAGAGTTAGCACCAAAGACGGAGAGGATAAATAAACAGAGCCAAGTAGTGCTTCAATTAATATGAAATGTCAACACAGCAGCAGAAACAATACTAGAACCAGACAGGGACATATTTTCACCTACTCATCTGTCATGAAGGACTTTTATAGTTTTTATCTACTCATTTTGCTGCTGTGTCGATAAAACACTTTAATAGCTGCGATTGTCGCTAACATTGTTCTATGGTTATGAGGTTTCTTTTCATGATTATCTATTAGTCTGGTCAGCCATTCGCTTTTCAGTCTATTCAGTACTGAGAAAACAGTCTGGAATTCGACTGGTCGCGAAATAGACATGATCTATTCTAGTGTTTTCTCAAATGGTGGTATTTGAAAGAATCCCATGAGACACTTGAAATTTTTTTTGTAAAAATACATTAAATAAGTTATCATGTACAAAAAAAATAAATAAATAAAATTAATTCCACAAATCTCTTTACAACTGTTGTCCATTGTTTACTTGATTCAAAAATAAGGATTGAATTACAGAGTTTCTCTGACAAAAGCGTCACATCTGTCTCACCTGTGATTGGTTTACTCAGCGCCTGTTAGTCCCACCTTCATATTTGGATTTAAGCCCCGCGATTCCAGATGAATTTCTCATTGAGAAAGATGGATGCATGACTGGCCAGGCTAATTATTTATAGATAGCAGTGCCGGACTGAACCTACACCTCAGCTTTTTATGAGGCTTCTATGTCATTACTATGTCAACTTCCTAAAATAACTGCAGAAATAGATTTTTCCAGATTTTTCAGGAAACATAAAAAATGTAATGACAAATTGTAAAAGAAGTTGTAAATTATTTTAGGAAGGTGATGATACTCAGTGTTGCTAACTTGGCAGCTTTTCAAATCCTCTTGGTGACTTTTTTTTTTTTTTTTTTTAAGTTGCTAACGACACATCTAGTGAGTGACCTTTTCTGGTGTTACTGAAGACTTTCTGATGTTTTGAAGATTCTGGCGTGAAAGTATGTATAGTTAATGATCTCAACAAGGAGTGGGTGCTACTATGCAGATCCGGCCCATGGTTAACCGGCACTGTAGGTGGAACACAGAAGTAGAACCCCTCCCATTGCTGGGAAGTGATACATGTAACACGGTCGACCCACAACGGAAAGTCATCAAACTTACAACCAATCTGACTCACGGTTTAGAAGACATGTAGTAACTACCCCATTTTAACTGTGTTTACTCTATGTTGTACTGTTAAGCACTTTGTGACCTCTGTGAAAAACTCACTATAAATTAACCTTACTTATTACTTACATATCCTGCCCCAACGCATACTGGGAAACCCCTCTTAGCTGCTCCTCTAAGCAGCGGAGCGAGGTTTCCTAGTATCTTTCACAGACAGAGGTCACAACGTGCTTTAAAGTACAAAATAAAGTAAACACAGTTAAAATAGGGTAGTTACTACATGTCTTCTAAACCGTGAGTCAGATTGGTTGTAAGTTTGATGACTTTCTGTTGTGGTTTGGCCATACTATGAATATTGCTCCTCCATGAGGGGAGGGGCACCACTTCTGTGTTACACCTGACATCAGCAGAGTCCCAAAAGCAGCCTGTTAAAATCTTGGCTGATGAACAGAAGGTCACGAGTTCAATCCTCCTCTTCCTCAGCTGTGAAAGAGTACTCCTTCTCTGCCCCTTCTCTCACAGACCAGCTCTGTTCAAAGTGTAAATATTTGGCTGTTACTAATTAAAATGTTTAGGCTGAAATAAACTTACAATACGGTTGTTTTCAGATCAAAGATGTACTTTCTTGCAGTAAATTAAGGAAGTTTAGATTTATGTAAAATTTTTCTCTTCCTCCTCCCTGTGGTGTTCCCTCCAACAGATGGTGGCCACCGAGTCTGCCTGTGCCATGGGCTGCCCCTACTACCGTGAGTACCATTGAAAGGGGTGATGGATGAGGTGAGGGGGGTCCTACCTACAGAGCTATGTAAGCCCACTAAGCATCATTTAGCGACATTTAGGACAGCCAATAGATGCTACTTTTACTGAGGAGTTGGCAACACTTACAATACTCCAAGAGCCCTGGGGAACCTCTTTACATCCATTTTTTTCACCTGGTATTTTCACCTACTTTACTCACCTGTGTACATTCAGAGTCTTCAGTGTCTTTCTAGAACTGCTTGCAGAATTAAAAAAAAGTACACTGATGAGCCGTAACATTCTGATAACTGACAGCAGATGTGTTAATGATATTCTTTTATTCCAATGGGACCTTTCACTGGGTTGGGTATACAGTCACGGAAGAAAAATTATTAGACCATCAAAAGTCATCAAAAACAATGGTTATGTAATCAAGTACTAATGCCTGCGTGTATCATGTGACTAAAACAGACAAAAGAAAACTTAAAAAGTTTAAAAGCACTGTTTTTGTCAGTACAATGTCATAGATATTGATGTAAGAACTGATGGGATTTTGGGTATTATTTATAAAACCATGGAAAATTGATAGATATCAGCTCTGAAATTAAACTGCTATGAAATATTTGCGTTGTAATCATTATGTGTCCAAAAAAAATATACTATCTTTAGTTGCACCAGGTGTTAAAATGAACAAGAAATTGAAGAAAACATAAGGTGGTCTAATAATTCTTTGCACGACTGTAAGTTGCTGAGCTCCCTACTCTTGCCCATTTTCCTGTTCCTAACACATCAACATTGAGGTCTTCATGTTCGCTCGCTAATGTATCCTCCCACTGACAGGTCTCATTGGAACAAGATAATCAAAATTAATTCCACTTTGCCTGTCAGCGGTCATAATGTTATAACTGATTAGAGTATATCTCCATCATTAACATCTAAACACATGAACATTTCCACTGCAGGAGTCTTCTTGACCTGGAAAATCAATGTTTGAAATGAAATCATGAAAGTCTGTGTTTTCATCAGATTATTGCAGATGATCGATTTTTACCAGCCAAAACCACGTTTAATGAAATGTACAATAATTTAAGTTTAATGAAAATGGACAGATAATCCTCTATGGTTTTGCTTTATAAAAAATACAAATGTTTTCCTTCCACAGTGACATACATATTAGCGATATTTTACAAGCTCATCTTTAAAAGAATGGTTGTTTTTCTTTATCGTCACCCAGATTTACATCGTGTCAAATAGGCGTCTTTGAGGTTTAAATACTTTAAATAGACTTCTAAATAGACAAAAATGCCAACACCATAAGCGAAAACAAAAACACAGCAATATTAGAGAAAAATGCCACCGCAGAGAAAATGTAGACATTCATGCAAAAGCTTTCGAGAGTCTTCGGCTGGCAGACTCAATACAGCAAATAAGGCGTACCAGTATGATCAGCAGCAATGGAAAAGTTTAGAAAATGTGTAGCGTGTTCTTTTTTAATAAGGTATCAAGTCGTTGGTGTCCATGCTTATTTCAGCCACGAATCCAGAACCACAAATTAGAAAAGTTCAAGTAATAGCAAGAAGAGATACCGGTCCGTTTTAGACAAATTCAGACAATTTAGGAGGTCCTTGTATCACAATAGATGGTGCTTTAGTTGTGGGTTTTGGAGTAGTTTAATGTCTAAGAGTCATCATCTGTTTTAATGACATGGAAGAGGGTGACGTTGAATATTACCTGGTGTCCGTTATTCCAGGCGTACAGCGCTCGCTCCCTGGCGTTGTAGTCAAGCATAGAGATATGAAAGTACTGGTTGTGGAACGGAATGTCTATGTACTCGTAAGTCGAAGTCTTGGTCGAGTATGCGTAGTAAACCTTCGCTCCCGACAGGTGCGAGTTAGTGATATAGAGTGTTCCACAGATCATGAACGACTCGCCCGCGTTTCTTTTGGAGTATTCCGTGTTCCAAGTCTTCAGGACGTGGAGGGTGTCGGGGTCGATCTGGGAGATGACCACGTTCCCGGCGTTCTGGTTGGTGGCGTAAACGACCCACATCCCCAGTTCGTCCGCCATGACGTCGATGTCGGAGTAACCGCCCCACGTGTACGGGTACATGTTGTGGAAGCCGGCGAACTCCAGGGCTCGCTGGGCCAACACGTTGCCGCTGTCGAAGCTGTACTTGACGATAATGTTGCTCTGGTACTTGTTGTAGTAAAGCGATCCATTGTAGACGATGTGATTGGTTCCCTCCCATTTGAAGGGCAGGCTGTAGGTTCGGGAAACCACTCCGGACACAAAGTCGTCCATGGTCTTGTACTCGCGCACTATCTTGCTGTTGGTGTAACTGTCCATGTACCAAACCTACATCGTAAAGGATAAAGAAAAGGTGCAGTGAGAACCAGAATCATGCTTTAAAATATCAAATATAGAGAAAAATATAAAAAATTATTAGACCACCCTATGTTTTCTTAAATTTCTTGTTCATTTTAATGCCTGGTACAACTAAAGGTACATTTGTTTGGACAAATATAGTAAAAACAACATAAATATCTCATAGCAGTTTAATTTCAGAGCTGATATCTATCCATTTTCCATGGTTTTAGAGATAATAACCAAAATCACATAAGTTCTTACATCAATATCGATGGCATTGTACTATCAAAAACAGCGCTTTAAGAAATTCTGTGGTTTCTTTTCTGCCTGTTTTAGTCACATGCTACACACAGTTCGTACTAGATTGCATAACCATTGATTTCAATGACTTTTGATGGTCTAATAGTTTTTTCTGCAACTGTAGATAAATCTTCAGTCATTCTTTGAAAACATCCATTTTCCTACCTCTGGATTTTACTTGAAAACCACTAGTATGCTGAGCATGCTGAGCTGCTGAGCATAAATGAGTCCACACCAACAGATTTGTCACAAAACCTTTAGTTTTCTTTGAGAATCAACATTTTCTATGGGACGCTATACAACATATCATGTTCACAGTTAAGGGAATGTTTTATAAGACTTAGTTTTGTCCAAATTTTTTGAAACTGTGCATATGTTCATCGAGATATTGATTAAATCTTAAAATCTTACTTTTCAAAGGGGGTGTACTCATTTATGTTGAGTACTGTACATACAGTACTTTACAAATATCCTAGTGCAGTGGTTCTCAAACTTTTTACAGGGGAGTAAACCCCGAAATATACATTTTTTTTTTTTAGCCTAGTACCCCCAACTCTTGCTTTAGCATTTTTGATTGAAAAGATGAGGCAAAATTTGTTCCTGTGTTGAAGGCATCTGTTTTTTGGGTGTAAAATATAAACTGAAAAGTGCCGTTTTTCATTGATAAGAAAAATAAATAAATTGATCATTAATGAATAAATTGATGTTTCATGTTCCTTTCACCTTACATGGGTTTTTCTTTATTGTTTTATATAAACTTCTTTGATTTTTATTTTTTATCCTTTTTTTTGCCATTTGTGGGTAAGCAACCAAATATAGTAACTTATTTAACCTTCATTTTCTACATAACAATATAATACAATACAAACAAAAAAACAAACAAACCCAAAAGCAAGTACTTCTGATTTAACCTTTTAACTACCCCACCAAGAAAAATCTGATAACAAACAATCCCTTATTTTATATGAGCTTAATTTTTCTACTCTTACCATAAAGCCACAAATCAACCATTTGGTCGGGAATAGTCAGAATGTCTTAAGTGTTTTTATCTTTCTGACTTTTTGGCAATCACAGTGACACCTGGAGGATTTTTTGAGTTTTACACACTCCGCCCAAGTGTTAGAGTTGGTTTGCTAAGTGGTTCAGATAAGTTAGGTACTCAACTCACTGAAATATAGTGACTGAAAATGTGCTAAACCATATGTTTGCGCAAGCAGCTAAAGGGTTAATTGTAAAATTTATGTTTCATTTTTATCACTGGCGTCATCTTCCATTTGATTAAAAACCTTTAATTATGGAGGCAATAAGAGACATAATACGGCGGGGTAAGTTAAGTGGATGTTTCAGCAGAATGACTCAAACACTTCTCCACATTGCTGAAATCAATGTCCACTCCACGACAACATTGACCCTCGTCTGAAGTGGTCATGGTTATTGCGCATGCTTTTAAAACCATAACACAGACATTTCAGCGTGGGCAGAACCTTCTTAGCGTTCCCAAACTCACCCTGTTGTTTCTGGTTGATGCTAGAGGATCAGTCATCCATGCCCCAAACCGGGTTCCAGATGTCTTTATTGTAACAGGTCCAGTGATTTTCATTAATTTCCCACACGCTGTTAATAAAGAAATGCAGCGATAAGATGTGCTGTAGTGGTTTTTGTCTCTAACTAGATTTCTCAAGCCAATTTCATGCCTGTGCCACCAGAGAGTGTGCCCTCTGTGCATACTAAGATAGCACTGGCAGCAAGCTGTTTTATTTAACTTGAAGCATAATGGTGCAACTGCTGTTTGTAGCTATGGGCAACTCGACTTTCTTATGACTAACCCATCTTATTTCTTTTAATGCACTCCAACCCTTACAAATGTAAACGCGCTTTGCCTCCAAAGACCTTTCTTGTATCATCGCTGTTCTTGTTGTGTTAGATTATTCTCCTTTAAACTGCAACAAACAGAACAGTTACAGCAAATTAGTATTGAATTACCCCAAAATAAGCTTAGTGATAAAAGAGGCTGTATATTAATATATGTCTTTTGTTGCATTTTCTCCCTGTGTGGTTCCCTTCAGCTGCTGTAAAAAAAAGACTGTTCTGTGGGAAACAAAAGTAATAAAGGTAGAGGATTAATGCACGGCCCGATAATGTCCCAGTAGAATTATTGGCTGCAGTGGTTTCGGAGTTCACAAACAGCTTCCTTGCTTGCCATTATGAATCAATTTAGTACAGTATATTTCTCACAGTGGCAAGTACATTAAGAAGAAGCTAAAGTTAGTACAAATATGTACGCCGAACTGTCGACGATCATGGAAAGTAATTTCGCTCTCGCCGATGTGAGGTTTAAGTGAAAAAACACAATCGCAAAATTGATTTTAAAGGCAATATACGCTGATCAGCAACTGTTAGGTAAACTGGTATTAACCCATAAAGACCCAGTGCTACTTTTATGGCAATTTCCAAATTATTTTTTCCTCTATATTTAACCTTTCTTAAGTGATTCATTACCCTTTATTATAATGCTCTCCTCTGTATTTTGCTTTTTTTTTTTTTTTTTTTAGTAAAAACTCAAGTATTTTCATGTATTTCATTTAGTTATCATGTAGTTTCCTGAGTAAATTCAAAGGTTTTTCAATCAGAAACAGGAGACTGAAGACAAAGTGACTTTTTGAGTATAATATATCATTAACTGAACACAAACCAAGTGTCTCCATCCACTGTTTTATTAAACTCCATGGGTTTTATTGGAAGATGACAGTGTTTCCATGGTAAATACTGAGCCTCTCAGCATCCAAATGGGTCATATCTGATGACCATGAAAAAATAACAAATTATATTTTACACCAATTATTTTACACAATGTGTTGATACAATTAGTGGATCAACAGGAATTAAACATTTTAGATGAGTAGATGCTTTAGGTTGCTAGTGGATGTTTGGGTCTTTATAAGTTAATGTTGATCATCTCCTTGCAATGGATGGATATCAGTGGGTGGATACATTATGCAGCAAATGAACATATAGACCTCGAAGTTGATGTGATAGAAACAGCAAAAATGCCATGAGCAGGGATCTGTGTAACTTTGACAACGGAGAGATTGCAATTCCAAATCAGTGGGTCAGAACTTCTCTGGATCTTGTCGTTCATTCCCAGTGTAATGTTGTCAGTACCTACCAAAAGTAACTAAAGAACAACTGGACCTCAATCAATCCAGCATCTATGGGAGCAGAACATTATTACCACCTGTCAAATACTGCAAACGTTTCCCTTTTTCTAAAAACAGCTCTGATCGGCTTTGACTCCACCAGACCTCTGAGGGTCTGCCACAGCAGACCTGGACCAAGACATTAGCAGCAGATCCCTGAAGTCCTGGAAGTAGAGAGGTAGACCTCCATGGATCAAATTTATTTGTCCTACACCTCCTACAGATGCTTAATTGGCCTTGGATTGGGATGTCCTTCCTTAGTCCATTTGTTGTACTTTTTGGCATCCATCTCTGTCAGTGTCAATGTGTTTAATCTAAACCGAATCATCTCTTTCAGGTTTGATTTTTAGGTTCAAATAGGGAAGCTGTTGGATGAGATCATTAGGTGTTGACGTTGACCTTCATTCTCTAGGTCAAATCAGGGCCAACGATGGATTCCAATGTTGACCTATATTTTTCTGGTCTTTTGGGGGCAGGTCTTTGTTATGGGGGCAGATAGGAACAGCACAGATGAGGTGATTGGATAGTGATACTGGTAAGTGAGCAGGGGGTGTTATGGACAACAAACTGGAAAGTATTTAGGGATGTCCACCAGTCTTTATTCCACTTCTTAGGAATTTTTGGCCAAATAAGGAGCTAAGATACTCACCATCATATTATTATGCCCAAACAAGGAGCTAAACTGTTGGCCATCTTATCCTTACATAACCTCTGATTTGAATTCTAAATCCCTTTGTTCAAACTACAGATGTCAACAAGAACATCTGGAAGTCGTTAATCATTGCTGGATGATTCCAGGTCATGATGACCCTCTGAGCCAAGCAGTGTCACATCGCCAACATTAGAACATCCAAGGACATCAGGCAATTTGTTAATGTTATTTCCAACAGTATCAGAACATCCAAAGATATTGGGCAATTTACAACAGGAGCAACGGGGGTTTAGGGGCGGGGGGTGGAGGTGTCATTACAATGATTAGCATTGGTCTTGTTGGTAGGTACTAACCATTGCAGACCAGGAACACCCAATGGGACCTGCAGTTGTGGAGATGATTTGACCTAGTCATCACCATTAAGACTTATTTATGATCACTTTACATATGTAAATAGGTTCATCCATTTTAACGTTGTCATCCATCACTGCCTTCATACTTCCGTGCGTCCAATGCATTGGAATGAGTGTTTTTCAATCAATCCACCAGAGGGTGCTGCTCTTCATCAACATACTGGCTAAATACCATGAAGAAGAGTAAAGTTTTTTGAGAAGAAGCAAGTTTGTTCATTCATCTGTCCATCTTTATCTGCTTATCCGGATCGCAAGGCCAGCAGCCTCAGCAAAAAATCCCAGAAAGTCCTCTCCCCAGCCACTTGCACCAGCTCTTCTGGGGGAATCCCAAACCGTTCCCAGTTCAGCCAAAATATATAATCCCTCCAGCATGTCCTGGGTCGGCCCCGAGGTCTCCTCGGATGGACATGCCTAAAACACCTCCCCAAGGAGGCATCCAGGAGGCATCAGAAGGAGAAGGTCAATAATAACAACAAATATGGTGACAGCAGAGGAAGTTTTCCTTATGTGGATACTATTGTTTATGTTGAGAAGGGTGGTTGTGATAAAATTGTTGGTAGTTTTTCATGAACTCACACAGTTACTCTTTGAAAAGTGCCAGTATTTCTGGAAATTATTCTCCTCAGATCTCAACACTGCCTCCATGGTTCCTGGTGATACTGCTCCGATTGGTAAGCTCCCGCAAAATGGACACAATTACACACAGAATGTACGCAGAGGACGGACAGAACGCTCCGTCTGTATCAGTCTTAACATAGAGCATAAATGAGGGTTTACCATATGGACCTCATTTGAGTCACCTAAGTCCCTTACATTGCTGCCTCCAACGTCAGCTTTGACGACTAAATGTTCACTTGCGAAATGTATCCAACCCAGTGAAAGGTACCATTGGAATGAAATAATCTGTATCATTAATACTTTGAATAAAACCTGGCCCACAGTTGTTTTTGGTCTTATATTTCAAATCAGTAAAAAAAAAAAAAGAAAAAAAAACATATATCTTGGGTTCAATGCATAGTGTAGTGTTTACTTTTTTATTTACATTCCCTCTGTAGTTCTTCTGCAGCAGTACAACTGTGGTACTCTGTGAGAGCAAAAAGACTGTGATATGACTGTGACAATTTATGACAATATGCAAATAGTGCTGCCGGCGCTGTCTCTGGTGACACAGTGAAAAACGTTGCACACTTGCAAATACATCGTCTGTCTCCAGCACAGGTTCTATTACAACAGGGAGATTAATCGTGGCTTAACCTTGCGACTAATTGCCTGCAATGATCTGCACTCACTCAGTTTGCCCATGCAGCTGCGAAGCCTGGTGTCCAGTCGCAGAACGCGTTGATAAAGCTCGTCGTAGTCGTAGGCCCCGAGCTCCTCCTGGATTCCTGTCAGAACCGCCGACAGGTTCCTGATCTCCTCCTTGAACTGGGAAATGAGTGCAGCATCCATCTTGTACTGCTCTAGCACCGGGATCAAGGGCTTCAGCTCATCCATCTTGTCCTTAAGCTCCTACAGATGAACAGTTGACAGTCACAGCAGTTGAGATGGAAAATACAGAGATGTAGGAAAAAATGTACATGTGTTATGGTCAGGGACAGACGTGGGTTTTAGAGGTTGCAGCTCAATAGATTTTAAATATTTATCATCAAAAGAGTATAGATGGAAAAATTAGGAAATGGTATGAAATGACATCGGGTGTCACTCAATATCAAACCATGTGTTTCTTTGTACATTTCTATGAAAATGCTGTAGTCCACCTCAAGGTTTGTAGCTTTTTCAGGGTTGAAAGGATCATGCATATTTATTTGATTCCATTTTCTTCAGAGAAAACCAGAAAATACAGGAAATATGTGCACAGCCTTAGAAGAACTGAACTAAGTGGGTTTCAAAGGTTAAAGTCACTATTTAGTGTGACCTCTGACCCCAAGACAAGTAGCAGCACAAATAATTTAAAACATCTGACATGTGCTGAATGAAACCTGGTATAAAATATATCAAACATTGGGAAATTATTGCAATAAAGTTGACATTGTCTGAACAATGGGGATGGCTAATCGCTATGTCATCATAGTCAAAAACGTTACTTCTGTGTCCAATCGTGAAATATTTCAAACGTAAATTGGTGCAGTGCTGTGTCCAGTGTTGGAACAATAGAAATAATGTAAATAAAATAATCTCTTGCGACCGCTTTTCTTCTGACAAAAAGGAGAAGAGAGGATGGCTGAAGTTGATATGTTTAGTTGGATCTCAAATGATGAATAATACAGCTTAGTGTAGGCTAACATCAGTAGCTAACATTAGCAAGATAGTATTAATGATAAATGAGTTGTAAGAGCTAAGATCTCTGTCAAGGGACAATTTGAGTCTCCAGACGATATGAATGGTGCCTGCGTAGAAGCCTTTATTTCTGTCAAACATCTTTTATGACTGGCTATGGCAACCTTGCTAGGACAAACGACTCGCGGCATTGCGAGCATGACATTGCGATTACCCTTTACCATTCAGTTTCCTCAAGAATTAGATCAAAATGACAGTGACTGTCAGCTGGATAGGCTCTCAGCTGTGAAAGAAACCGAAAATAGGCACATAAATTTACTCTCAAAATCACTTCTGATTGCCAGAAAGATGGGTGTAGTCAAGTCTCTATACTTTTACAAACAACACTCATTTGTCCTAGCGAGGTTGTCGTAGCATGTTGGAAAAAGATGACTGGTAAAGATAAGTGCTTCAATGCATTTGTGTGAGCCATTACTGTTTATGTTAGCAGCAGAGGTTTGGACATGGAAGTGATTTGTGATGCCACACTAGCCATTCCTATAGGGTTAAAGACATGTTAAGTGTAAAGGGAGGTCACATTAAATATGACCACTTTTTCATGCTGTACATACTTCCCATATATCCAGATTGGATGTTAATGCAAAGACTGAGAAATACATATGTGCGGACATTAGAACTTAAAGGGTCATATTTAGGTTTTTAAATGAATTATGCATTTTCAAACATTTCCCCTGTGGTCTACATAAACTGTAAATGCTATACTTGCGTTTGAATTCTTCATTGATTCAACTCCACAGGTCCATCTTCAACCAGTTTCTCAGTAATGACACCAGAAAGGTGGTTTTGAGCGCTGGCCCTTTAAATGCAAATGAGCCACTTCACGCCCCACCCCTTCCAGGTTGTTGACTCCACTTGTGTTCGTAAATACAACCAACAACTGAACATTTTAGGTAATCGGCTTGAAGTTTGGACATATTTTCAGTATGGATTGTTCGTCAGAGGTCTTGACCTTATGTGTTCAAATGTTGTGATGTAACTAATTATCGACGTAACAAACTAAGAAAGAATTAAAACGGGATGTAGAAATCCACTAGATTTTTGTCAAAATGAATACAAAGATAGCTCTGCAGCACCTGGGAGGTTCACTTTCAAACTTTATGAACTTTTAGGGCAAATACACAAATAAGTGAACCGAAGAGTGGGTTTAGATAAATAGGACCCCTTTAACTAAATCAACAAACCTAATGTTAAGTGTGTATCTGCTGCAAAATATTGCTGTGATATTTAGTTTTGTTGATTTTCCTTCAACTAATGGTTTCATTTCTGATGTTCCTGCCATGCCAGCATGTTGTTGTTCCATACGTTTAACTTATTCAGTGAGTAGAAAAGTCCCATCCCAGCTGTGAGTACAATTCACATTAGACACAACCGCAGCCACTAACATCCTCAAAACAACCAAAGATTTGAGTGTTTTCTGCATTAAAGAAATCCAGTAGTAACTCATCAACAAAATAAATGAAATGAGGTAAAATTTATACAAGTTGCACATATAAGACTAAGTATTGTTTCTGTTACAATGGCCTAAATGTCAGAAAAAAGGTTCTGAATTATGCTGATGCCGTAAATGAGTTTTGTAATTGGCTTTTGAAATCAATGTGTAAAAGGTCGCTCATAAATTAATAATAATAAAAAAAAAAAGTAAACAGAAACGCTCCATTGAGCATGGTGTAACTGGACTATGATTAAACCGGTGTGTGCAGTACCTGGAAGTTTCGGGCCATGATGGATTTCCTGTCATCCTCAATCTGTCTGAACTTGGTCCTCAGGCCTTTCATCTGGTTCTCCATCTTCATGACATATTGGAAATCCCTCTGAGTGCGCAGGTTCAGTACCTCAATGGACTGAGACATGTTTTGTACCTGGAACAAAACAAACCGTGATAAATAGTCTGTAAAAAAAAACTCATAAAAAGAACTATACAGGCATTGTTTTCCATTAAGTCCTCTGTGATCATATTTATAGAATGGATGGCGTTTGGAAATGTAGGCAAAAGTATTGGGACAAGTTGAATTCAGGTGTTTCTTTTCTAACAGGGGTCTAGGATACAAAACAACCATGGTAAACTAGACTTTCTTATATTTTTTTTAGGAAATGTAACCCGTGTGCTTACCTATTGCTGGATTTAGTTTAGCTTGGTTTAGTTCATTTCATTTCGAGCTCATGCACTCCATGTACAGCGGCAATTTCATATACATGTACAACAATCAGTACTGTTCATATACATCTCATACATGTGTACACAGACATATATGGAAAGAATGTGCACACGTACAAAAAGAACAAGTAGACTTGTAGAACTTGAATATAAAACTATACATAGTGAATTATACAGGAAGATTATTTATGCAGAAATACATAGAAACTGTACATGTAAAAAAAACTACACAAGGAACATACAGAGAGAGGTGTCCATTATAAGTGCACATAGATACAGCAGTTATATTGCCGAATTTTGTGTGTACACAGTATGTATAACATACCATTCTACAGCAGGAGTCCCCACTAGTATACCACACCTGAAGCCCAGAGGCCCAAAAGGGAGTGACAAGAAGCAGAGCTTAAAGAGATTGGTGTGATATGAAAGAAATGGTACCAAAGACGGACTGGTTAAAAAGTCTGGTTCTGAGTTACATTGAAGTGAATGAGAGAAAAATCATCACTCTGTAGATCAAAAATGAAATGTTTTCAGATTAAAATGTGAGTAGTTTGGAAAGACAGAAAAACTTTTGTTGGTATATATAGCGCTTTTCCACGCATTGATGGTGCTCAAAGAGCTCTGAAAATACAAGCCTCACATTCACACACCAGTGGGCAGCTGCCACCGTGCAAGGCACTAGTTGGCCTCAATGGGGGCAGTTTAGGGTTCAGTGTCTTGCCCGTGGACATTTCTACATGTGGACAGTTGGAGGTGGGATTTGAATTACCAACCCTTCGATCACTGGATGACACGGTCTACCTACTGCGCTTCAGCCGCCCTAGTGCAGTGGTTCTCAAAGTTTTTACAGTGCAGTAGTGCCCCCTGAAATATACTTTTTTTTTTTGATCAAAGTACCCCCAACTCTCGCTTTAGTATTTTGGATTGAAAAAAAAATTGGCAAAATTTGTTCCTGTGCCAAAGGTATCTGTTTATATTTACAAAACTTTGTAAACAAACAACATATATTTACCTGTAAATATTAAAAATATTTCTTTAACCCTATAATGCTGAACAGATCATACATGATCAGTGTGACATTTTTTTTCTTGAAAAACCTGATGTATACAATTAGATACATGCAATACACAGATAGTCCATCAGAGGGCAGTAATGAGTTCACCAGAGGCCTTTCCAGTGACACTACAAGATGTCTCCAGACTTCCATTGGTGGATTTGTCATTGCTACAAGATAGTAACACTGGAAAATGTTCTTATGTATGTTTGGTATTACCAATTTGATAGATTTTTGTATTATATTATGTTTTTGTTTGTTAAAAAAAATATACATATTTGAGCATTGGGACCTGATGTATCAAATATGACACAAATTAAAAGTCATAAATGGACGCTGATATTTGAAAAACAATATTTTTAGTTGTTCAGAAGGATTAATAAGAATTCCAGTTTCAAAGAATTGGAATTTCCTGTCAATTATTTAATGGTTCAGATTTCACGGGGTTAAAGTAAGCTTTGTGTGCAAAATATATTTTCGAAAAGTGCCCTCTTTCATTGATTAAAAATAAATAAATTGGTCATTAATTAATAAATGAACCTCTCATCAACAAAAAATAATCACTTACCTATTCAAATCTAAGCTACTAATTTTCAATAATATAAAATATAAATATTATTCAAATGTTACCAAAACTTAAACAAAACGATTGGCAATAAAACTATAATATGAACATATTTGTTGTGTTTTATGTCGATTGTCATTATTTTTTATTTTGTATTTAGTACGTGATGACTTACTTAAAGTACCCCCTGGGCTTCATACAAGTACCCCACTTTGGGAACCCCTGATGTAATGTATATGCCTATAATTTTGGTTCAACCGGAGTCCGTCACAGTCAACTCAAATCACTGTCAAAGTAGTCGAACATATCTTTCCTCCTTTCTTTTCCTTCCTTCGACTACATCTAAGTGAAAGTCACTTTGGTGTCTTTTCCCCAGTGAGTCTGTATGTACGAGTAGAAGCTATTGTTGAAGAGGAACAAATACAGCCTGGTACCTGAGTTAAACGTACCATCTGTCATTACAGGAGATGAGAATTACGCTACTTAAAAGAACAATACAGCACAGACGTTTTTGGCTTTTTCATCGTTCAGATCTTTTACTCAGGAGTATTTTTCCTGCACTGGGAGGAGGTTTTGCGGTATGTTTTTTTTTTTTTTTCTCCTGAACATGTGCTTACCTTCTCGAGGAGCTGGCGCAGCTGTCTGCTCTTGGCGTCTCTGGAGCACAGACTCTGTTCTGGAGCCACCACTGTACAGATACAGCGGCCATCAGCGTCTTGGGCCGAGCTGTACACCTGCCAACCCTCCTTTGGCCCAATGGTCTGCAAGTCCAAACACAAAAACGCAGTGTCAACCTATACATATATATATATATATTTATACATGTGTCAATGTGGTTACAGTGTGTGATGCAGTAGAACTGAAACCATGTTTATGTTCCCTGGTGACACTGGACATTTAGCAGCATGAGAACTAGAAAGAAAAAACTAGAACTGTTTATGTCGACACCTCCAGAGGTATCTGTACATTTATCACAACAGATGAATGGATGGATGGATGGATGGATATAGATTGATACAGATATAGAGAGATAGATGATAGATGGATAGATAGATGAATATTACATAGGGATAGATATAGAGATATAGATGAATAGATAGATGGATAGATAGCAGTGTAAGTATAATTACAAGGGTTGAGATGATGTTGACACTTCTAATTAATGTTTAATCTTCTAACACACATTTTATCAGAAAGTTTTCGGTAATTTTCAGTTGACATTGAGATGAACATCTGGTTAAAAATTGAAAAATATTTTAAAAATCCTGAAATTATGGTACCATTCTAGAGAAATAAAAAGGCCGTTCAAAGTTTGATGTAAAAAAAAAAAAAAATACCTTAAATGTTCTTCTAACATTTCAAAATGTTAGACTTTTTAATTTATTTTAGTTTATTAGTTTATTTTGAGCTCCATATACAGTGGTAATTGCATATACATATATACATGTACAATATTTAATACTGTTCATATACATTTCATTCACATGTACACGGATATACATGGAAAGATTGCTAAAAAATGAAAAAATGAGAATACCATATGCATAAATTATACACAACAAAAACTATACATGAATAATCTACATACAGAATTATACATCTAGAACTATACATGAAGAATATGCAGGAAACTATACATGAAGAATGTGCAAGATGTTTGGTAATTATCAAAAAGTTACATTTAGAAGAACATTTATACGGTTATCTTTTTTAAAACACATTCTTCATGTACTGAAACATTGCATAGTTACTTGATAATTGGTTCTTTATAGCACAGTTAAATTATATTAAAATGTATGTATCAGATTTGATACAGCAGGTATATAAGGTGCTTTATAAAAATAGCCAATGTATCAAATGTGTTTCAAAAGTATATTATAAACAACAGAATATGGTAAAATGTTTTGTTTCAGTTTGTTGAATGTTCTGTTTTTGATGGGTCAGATATTACAGGGTTAAAGACAGAGAAATTACATCTCAATATTTGTGTTATTTGGTGATGAGCTGATTATAAATGATCACAATATAATAAAAAAAAATGTTCTGTATAATGTGATATCTCGTCAAAGCAGATATAGACGGTGTTTGCCATTTCTAATCCACAACATTAAACTGTAAATAACTAAAAATATCTTTTTATTATACTCAGACACTGTGATAAGATGAATCTCCACACTACAAAACTGATCAGTAAAAATAATCCCCTCATTTCTGTCCACTTTTTTGTTTTGTAATTTTTTTTTTAAACTTATAAGCCTCTATAAATAAGATAAATATGAAGCTTAAGTTGCAGAAAAAAGAAAAGAGCAGACGAGTGGAGCTTTCTCTCAGGTGGGATTATAGACATGAATTATAGCTGTGTGGCTCGGTTTACTCTCAAATGCCCAAAGGACTCAGATTTATAACGGGTGTTATGAAATATGAACCAAATCTACTTTGACTGAAATAGAATAGAATAGAATAGAATAGAATAGAATAGAATAGAATAGAATAGAATAGAATAGAATAGAATAGAA
>JAPTGZ010000014.1:616810-627954 GCA_029814645.1 Fowleria isostigma
CTAATGGTCGTCAAATCACGTCTTTAGTAAAATAACAGAGGTGTCAAAACTTGTATTAAGAGTACAGGGGGAAGGGTCGTCAAATGTCATCTTTATGGGGGGGGGAGTTAAACCCAAGCCTAAAATAGTCTGTTTGCCCATTTTTCCAGAGCACTTCTTTTCCCAAATCTTTCAAAATCTAGCAGTCATTTACAATTTACCACATGTTATAATACAACTTAAATGGCTTCTTCTCAGGCATGAATTAATTTACCATAATGACCAAATAAAACCTAGACAGCGCAGTGTCTCAGGTTTCAGAAACTGTTGCAAATGTTCCAAGTTACAGCCATCCAGACTGTATATGCACAGGGTGTGTCAGCGATGACACGTCAGGTTTTAAAGAGAAAAACACGTGTCCATGGTCTACCTGGAAAACCTCCTCTGCGGTGTTGCTGCCGAACACGGTGACGCCCCCGGTGCTGATGGTGCCCCGGTCACTCCTGAGGAGAGGCTTGGTGATCTTGGTCTTACAGTCTACGATGATGGTGGCTGCCTTCCCCTGCACGCTGATGGCCACGCGATGCCACCTGAAGGACGTAAAAAAAAAGGCGGATCAGAGGAGGAGAAGCCAACATCATCAGTCCTGAGACAGTGAATAAAATGGTACAATGTAAAGTGGTAATTACTCAAATCAGGGTATGCAAATAAACTGTTGTCTGAGAATTAGATGCCAATAGATGCTAATAGATGCTAATGTAAATGCTAATGTTGGTGCTTAAGTCACTCACGACCAAAACCAACTACTGATGTAACCTGTTTAATACCTGTTGATGCACTAATCTTATCAATACATGTCAGAAATTGGTGTAAAATACAGTTTTTCATCTTTTCATGGTCATCAGATATGACCCATTTGGACATTCAGATGTTCTGTAATTTCAGTTTTAATATGTGATATTTCACACACTGGGGTTTTAGTCTTTTTTTTAAATGTCAATGGATACTGCCACGGATCATTTGAGCCAGTCTAATGATCCAAACTCTGCACTCTGAACATGTTGCTTAACATTTTAGATCAGTAGATGCTTTTGGTCAACAGTTGTTTCTTAGGTCTTTAAGGGTTAATAGTACCATTAACCCTCAAACATGTTTGAGTATTGTGTTATATAAAATGTATGTTGGTTCTGAAAGATGTCTAAATAAACACAATCCAATGTTTGTAAACCAAAAATGTTCAGTTTCAGATAATGTTAAGCATACAAAGAAACAAAACCGTAGGAAAATGCTGAAACTGAGAAGCTTCAGCCATGATAATGATTGAAATTATCCAGATTTTTAGCATAAATATGACAAGTTGAGTTTACATTTTCATTTATTGGCAAAACAGTACAAAATTGACACTGAGATTAATATGGATTTACAGACAAACTAAAACCCAGTTTGTGAAATGTCACATATTAAACCTGAAATTACAGAGCCTCTAAATGTCCATATGGGCCATATCTGATGACCATGAAACCTCAAAAACTATATTTTACCTCAATTATTTACATGTATGACAGGATTAGTGGTTTGGAAGTTGCTAAACATTTTATATCAGGTGATTCTTTTGGTTGACGGTTGCTTTTTAGGGATTTATGGGTTAATAATACCATGATTCAACGCTTGTAAACCGAAAATGATCAGTTTCAGATAATACTAAGCATAAAAAAGGAACAGAACAGTAGGAAAACGCTGAAACTGAGAAGCTTCAGCCATGATGATGATTGAAGTTATCCAGATTTTAAGCAGAAATATGACAGGCTGAGTTTACATTTTCATTTATTGGCAAGATTTAGGAGCAAATTTGACACTGAAAGAGTTCAATATGGATTTACAGACAGGCTAAAACAGAAATTACAGAGCCTCTGAACATCCAAATGGGTCATATCTTATGACCATGAAATCTGAGAAACTGTATTTTACCTCAATTACTTACAAATATTGATATGATTAGTGGTTTGGAAGTTGCTAAACACTTTATATCAGGTGATGCTTTTGGTTGACGGCTGCTTTTTAGGGATTTAAGGGTTAATGGTACCATGATGCAATGCTTGTAAACCAAGAATGATCAATTTTGGACAATACTAAGTATACAAAAGAACAGAACAGTGGGAAAACGCTCAAACTGAGAAGCTTCAATCATGATAATAATTGAAGTTTTCAAAATTTTTAGCACAAATAATACGAGATGAGTTTACATTTTCATTTAGTGGCGACAATCATGGGTAAATTTGACACTGAATGAGTTCAATGTGGATTTACAAACAGATTAAAACCTCAATGTGTGAAATGTCACATATCAAAATGGAAATTACAGAGCCTGTGAACATCCAAATGGGTCATATCTGATGACCATGAAGCCTGAGAAATTGTATTTTCCTCAATTATTACAAATATTAATAGAATTAGTGGTTCGGAAGTTGCTAAACATTTTAGATCAGTAGATAATTTTAGTTGACAGCTGCTTTTTTTAGGTCAGTCAGAAGGTTAACGGTACCAAAATAAACTAAAAATAATCAGTTTCGGATAATACTAAGCATGCGAAGAAAAAGAACAGTAGGAAAACGCTCAAACTGAGAAGCTTCAGCCATGATTGACGATTCAACTGTTTAATCAGTCGATTGTTTCCATCCACAACACCCATAGATGCAAAGGGTTAACTGGGGTCACACGTGAGTCTGACACCTCCCTTGCCTCTAGACCATTTGCCACTGCACTTAAGCGCGACTGCATACCAGGCAGCAGTGGACCACATTCTTGCCCCCACACTTTGGCCCTGTTTAACACAGGATTACACTCATTAAACTCCAAACTTAATCCTCCTTCTGGGTTACTCGGCATGACAGACATGGTGAACATTGTGGAAAGTGTGTGTCAGGATCCAGGAAGGCCTGCCTTGCCAGAGCAGGAGACACACAGTCAAAACATTGTTCTTGGGGTTGAGATGAGACCTGGCACCGCCGTAGTTCCAGACGGCGATACGAGGAGCGTTTTATCGCGTAAATAAACGTGATCGAATATTCATTTCTTTATGAATCTCGTTATCAGAAGATTAGTTTTCCAAGATCAAGAGAGACACATTCCAGGCCAGGCAACGCAGCTTAGAGGAAAATAAACGTGAAACACTCGGTGGGCTTAGCGATACAGCAGGAAGGATTACTCTTCACTTTATGTGACAGGAACGCAAATGTTGACTTCCACAGATTTACGCTGTTTGTCAAAAAGGAGAAAACGGCAAGTGTAAACCTAGTCGCTTGGAAAACACATTGAAAAAGCCTGGGCTGCAGTCACTAAAGATTAAGACAAGACCCAGCGCTGGAATGCATCCAGACCGAGAAGTGTTAAAAATCCTCCACAGAGAAAGAACATTGTGCCTTCGACAGCTCACAAAAGTAGAGTGGGCAAAACAGCTCAGCTCTGGAACTGTTTGACTGGAACCTACAAAATAAAGTTGTGTCTTATGATGGATCCACCACGCTTCCGTCTATTAGGGTGACGTTATGTGAGGCCATCGAAAGCTCACAAAACTACATTGCAAGAAAGGGGTGTCTAAAAACAAGATAAAAAACAATAAATCTGTGGGAACAGGTCCTCGAAACATGTGAAATATCTGTCCATGCAGCAAGATAATTAGCCTGGTCAGCCATCCAGTTTTTTTTTGTGTATTCAGTACTGACAAAAAAGTCTGGAATTGGTCCATTCACTGTGAAATATGCACGATCTATTCTAGAGCTGCACAATATATCGTTGGAGCATTGTCATCACAATGTTTGTATGCACAATAGTCCAGGCAATGTAGGAGGTAAATGAACTCAATGTATTCTCATCTAAGTTCAAGGGTGCCTGACATAGTTACTGGTAACCACATTAAAAAATGAGCAATGAACAAGAAAAAATTGCTGAAAATAAAGAAGAAAATCACCAAAAACAAATGAAAATCAGACAAAACAAAGAAGAAAATCACCAAAAATTAAGAAAATTAATGAAAACGAAGAAGAAAATCACCAAAAACAAAAAAAAAGTCACCAAAAATTAAGAAAATTAATGAAAACGAAGAAAATCACCAAAAGTGAAGACAAAAATTACTGAAAACAAAGAAGAAAATCACCAAAAACACAAAAAAAATCACCAAAAATTAAGAAAGTTAGGGAAAATGAAGAAGAAACTCACTGGAAACAAAGAAACTCAGAGAAAATTAGAAGAAAATCACCGAAAACAAAGAAAAAAATCACAATATATATATTACAAGTTTCAAAACAATCGCAATGTCAGTTTTTCTCCCCCCTCTCATGCAGCCCTAATCTATTCTATACCGAACCAATCACAAATGTGGGGGGTGGGTGTTTCACAATGTATCATACACACTTCTTTTTGTTGCCAGTCAAAGTTCAGATAATAGGATCATTTCACTTGACAAGATTTCTTGAATTCAGATTGTTAAATGTAGAAATAAGTATATCTACAGATGTATATGTAGAACTATGGATGTAAACAATTAGTCAACTATCGATTAATAAATAAAATGGTTGTCAATTAATTGCTGCACTGTGACACGGCAGTCGGGATAGCCGGTCGTCAAACTGGATGATGGCGTTGATTGGTTAGAATGGCTTTAGGGGCGGAGCCAAACACAGACCAGCCCATCTATTTGTCCCACATGGTACGTTTAGAAGTTGTGAAAATTTTGTTTAAGGTCTAGTGTGTAAGAAAAGCAGAGGAGCCGGTAGTTTGACGTCCAAAGACTAGTCATATTCTGACCAAGAAGCCTTAAAAATCCTCCACAGAGAAAGACCATTGTGGCTTCGACAACTCACAGAACTGCTCTAAAAACAAGATAAAAGCACTAAAACTGAGGAAAAAGGTACTTAAAACAAGTGAAATATCTGTCCATGCAGCAGCCAGTAGCCTGGCCAGCCATTTGGTTTTCTCAGTGTATTCAATACAGAGAAACCAGACTGGAATTGGGCCAGTCGCTGTGAAATAGAACTGCACAATATATTGTTTGAGCATCATCATCGCGATGTAATGTGTGTGCAATAGTCATATCGCAGGTTCTGCAATATAGGAGGCAAATAAACTCACTGTGTTTTCATCTAATTTCAACCTGGGTACCTGAGAGCTGATCCACCAATCACAATCATTCTTAAGCAATTTGCCGAAGCACACCACACCCCTGCTCATGAAGTGAGTCGCTGGTAACAACACTGAAGAATGAGCAACAAATGAGAAAATCACCAAAAATGAAGATTTGGTGCTGGGAAAAAAGCAAAGCCATTTATGTGGAATTATTTTGGCTACAACAGTGTGTGTTGACAGTGCCTTGCACCTGCTGCCACAACCAGAGGTAACACAACTAATTTGTCTGACAATGCACGTTGGCACCACACAGCTATTGTATCCTCCTGAGTATTTTTTCATATCGCAATATATATCACAAGGTTAAAAAAATTGCAGTATTTTCCAATATCGTGTAGCCTTACCTAAAATATGCTTGATCTATTCTATCCTAAACCAATCACAAGTCTGGGGGGCGAGTGTTTTGCAATGCATCATATGCACCGACTACTTTTTGTCGTGAATCAAAGTCACTTCCAAGTCTGCAAATAATCACTTCACAACTGGTGTTGGTTATTTACTCGACTTAAAAATAAGGATTGAATTATAGATTACACCCTGTATTTTCAAGTTTCTCTGACAAAAGTGTCATGTCTGTCTTATCTGTGATTGGTTTGTTTGGCGCTTGTTAGTTCCGCCTTCATATTTGGACTCGAGCCCAGAAGGATTTCTCATTGAGAGAGATGGATGATTGGTCAGGTTAGACCATTGTGCCTTTGGCAGTTCACAAAAAGTAGAGTGGGTAAAACATCTCAACACCAATCTGGCTCTGGAACTCTTTCACTGGAACCTGCAAAATAAAGTCATGTCTTATGACCACGCTGCCTTTTATTAGGTTGAGTTTGTGTGGATTGGACTTCAGCGCAAGACTGGTTATATTCTGACCAGGTTACACTGAAAAAAGGTGTCTATAAACAAGATAAAAACACTAAATCTTAGGAAAAATTTACTCAAAACAATATCTGTCCATGCAACAAGATGAGTAGCCTGGCTAGCCATCTGGTTTTCTTAGTGTATTCTGAAAAAACAGTCTGGAATTGGGCCAGTCACTGTGAATTATACACAATCTATTCCACACCGAACCAATCACAAGTCTGGGGCGCAGGTGTTTCACAATACGTCATACACACTGACTTCTTTTTTCATGAGTCAAGGTCAGTTCCAAGTGCGTAAATCTCTTTACAGCTGTTGTCGGTTGTTTACTTGACTTAAAAATCAGGACTGAATTACAGATTACACCCTATATTCTGAAGTTTCTCTGACAAAAGCATCCCGTTTGTCTTATCTGTGATTGGTTTGTTCGGCGCTTGTTAGTTCCGCCTTCATATTTGGACTTGAGCCCAGATGGGTTTCTCATTGAGAGAGATGGATGGTTGGTCAGGTTAGACCATTGTGCCTTTGACAGCTCACAAAAAGTAGAGTGGGTAAAACATCTCAACACCAGTCTGGCTCTGGAACTCTTTCACTGGAACCTGCAAAATAAAGTCATGTCTTATGACCACGCTTCTATTAGGTTGAGTTTGCGTGGATTGCACTTCAGCGCAAGCCTGGTTATATTCTGACCAGGTTACACTGTGAAAAAGGGGTGTCTATAAACAAGATAAAAACACTAAATTTGAGGAAAAATGTACTCAAAACAATGTCTGTCTATGCAGCAAGATGAGTAGCCTGGCTAGCCATCTGGTTCCCTCAATGTATTTAATACTGAAAAATCAGTCTGGAATTGGGCCAGTCACTGTGAATTATACACGATCTATTCCACACCGAACCAATCACAAGTCTGGGGCATAGATGTTTTGCAATATGTCATACACACCAACTTCTATGGGCGGCTGTGGCGCAGTTGGTAGAGTGGGTTGTCCAATAATCGAAGGGTCGACGGTTCAAATCCCACCTTAAACTGTCTGCATATCAAAGTGTCCTTGGGCAAGACACTGAACCCTAAATTGCCCCGGGTTAGCACCTGGCATAGTGGCAGCCCTCCACTGGTGTATGAGTGTGTGTGAATAGGTGAATGTGAAGTTTGTATTGTAAAGCGCTTTGAGTACCATTAATGTGTAGAAATGCACTACATAAGTACAGACCGTTTACATTCTTTTTTCGTGAACCAAGGTCAGTTCCAAGTCCGCAAATCTCTTTACAGCTGTTGTCGGTTGTTTACTTGACTTAAAAATAAGGATTGAATTACAGATTACACCCTGTATTCTCAAGTTTCTCTGACAAAAGTGTCCCGTCTGTCTTATCTATGATTGGTTTACTCAGCAGCTGTTAGTCCCGCCTTCATATTTGGATTCAAGCCCCACGATTCCAGATGGAGTACTAATTGAGAAACAGACCTGGGCATTCCACAAGATAATTTTACTCAATAAGAGTTCTTGAATTAAGATTATTAAATCGACAGTGTTGGTGAAAAAGAACTAGGCATTAGAAATTGTTTATGTAATTTTTAGTACCACTGAAATCATGGTGAAAACATTTTTTAAACAAACAACACAAATACTGACTTATTTTCTCATTTTATCCCAGATGACATCCTTCAGAAGGATGTTCGTTCCATCTGTTTTAGGAAAGTAGATGAACACCACCGGTGCTTACATTGAAATGTGAAGATTTACTTTCATTTTCCCATGTAATAAAGAACATGTATCATTTGTTTCAATACATTTGTAATAAAATAGGATAAAGAGGCTGATGCGCACCTAAAAAATCTACAAAAGACAGATGAGTAGGAGCATGAGGTACAAATATAACAGAAAAAAGGTATCCCGCACACTGTCCACTAAACTTGCAAAAAACCTTTTATATTTTTAAAAGTTTTTATCTTTGCTTGAAAAAGGTCAATGGGACCAAAACGTTGCTTTTGTCTGCATTAAAGTTTTTTACAAGTTTAATGGACAGTATGCGGGATACCTTTTTTTCCTGTTATAATACATTTGTAATAGAAATATGGGATTTTATTACCAGTATTTAATGCCTAGTTATTTTCCACCCACCCAGTACATATAAGCATGTCTACAGATGTATGAACACTTAAAATAAGAAACTCTTAAAACAAGATAAATTATCTAACACTTCTTTATCTTGGTAGAAACCAAATTATTTGCAGTGTAGAGTGTGCAAAACACCAGTCTGGCTCTGGAAGTCTTTGTAACCTGCCAAATGAAGTCATGTCTTCTGATGGATCGACTACGCTTCCTTCTATTAGGACGACTTTGTGTGGCTTGGACTTCAGTGTAAGCCTGGTAATATTCTGACCGGGTTACGGCTTCTGCTAAAGCTCAAAGACAAACTATCCTCACATAGCGTGTTCATCAAAACTAGGAGGCACATTCCCAGTAGCCTATGTGATTATATATTCCATCCTTTCCTCACATGTGGGTTCATGTCAGCTAAGCCAAAGCTTTCAGCGAGAATATTAGTCTATCTGAACGCGGACGCAGATAATCGGGTTTGTGCTAAAAGGTTAGGAGGATGTCGGAGCTGTTTCTGGTTGTGTGAGGTAATCCAAAAGGGGTGAAAAGGAAGTTTAGGACCGCCCCCTCCCCCCCCCACACTCTAAAATAACAGAGGCAGTGAGTTCATGGATGGGGTCAGGTTGCCCGTAGCAGTCCCTGCTGGGCCACAATAATCCAGTGTCTCCTTGTCTCTGTCCTGTCTCTGTGCCCACAGACCCCTGATGAGATGGATAATCCGGTGATGAGCACCTGTGGCGCTACAACGGGAAGATCTGGGTTGTTTTCTTGCTTGAACAAGAAGGGCAAATCAGTGAAAGCTGGTGAGTGATTAAATACAGTATGTTTGAGTTCATTAGGTAGTTGAACTGGGCTCACAGGAGAAAGACCCGACTGTTTTTAAGGTCAATATGTGTCTAATAACACTATATACACTGGTGGAGAAAAATAAAACGTGCTTTTGTCACGTATTGTATGACATCACTGTCTAAATTCTGCACATTAAGGCTTTTGCTTTGGACCACATTGCATAAATCAGTTTTGTAATTTCCATGATTTTCGCTTTTTAAACAAGAGAGAAAAGTCAGAATTCCCAGTGAGCTGTCAACCTTTGAACTTTGAGATAAGTTCAGAGATAAGTTCTTAGTGTATAGTTTCTATGTATTTCTACTCCAATAACCTTCCTGTATAATCCACTAGATATAGTTTATATTCAAGATCTAAAAGTCTACTTGTCTCTTTTTGTACATTTGTTTTCATATGCATATTCTTCATGTACAGTTCTGGATGTATAACTTCATACACAGATTCTTCTTGTATGGATCTTGTGCAGACTTGTGCATATAGAATGCTCTTCTTCTCTTTTCAATTTTATTTCCTTTTTTTCCCCCCTCAATCCTTCTATGAATAACTGTGTACGCATCTATTAAATGTATATGAACAGTATTGATTATTGTGCATGTATATGAATTGCGACTGTATATAAAGTGCATAAATAAACTAAATATTCAGCCTTATTAATTTTTTTAAGTACCAAATACTGGCAAAAAGAATAGAAGCAAAGACAGGGGAACTCTCCTTGAACAAATTATTAATTGCTTGGTCTAAAAGGCAAAAAGTGTTTCTCAAAATCTAAGATTACAACCTCACTGTTGTAATGCTCCAACAAACCCCAATAAACCAGAAAAACTTCACATTAAAGAAGCTCCAGACTGCAGGCAAATGTGGCCTAAATCTGAATTTTTTGTTGTTTTTTCTTGTTAATAATAAACCAAACAAGCCCTTTTTTTTTTTCGTATCTGTCTGATGAAGCCACACCTTTTGAAACACAAAACACATATTAGAGACTGTTTTTTTCCACTACTGTAGTGTACGCATTCACAGACAAACCTATCAGCAATGTATGAGTACAGTGTTGGAGCATTTCTGGTTTATATCTTGCTCTTTTTACTTAGTTTTGTACCTGCTTTTACAGAATTTGGCCTTATTTTTTGTTTTTCACCTATGCCTGTCAAGCTTTAAAGAGGCTGAAGTGAGGAATAATATAAACATTTATATATTTAGTCTATTAATGAGCCGTCTGTGATTAATGTCTGCTATTTATCAACTGCAAACATTAAACCACAGTTTTTTAGCACTAGTTTAAGTCATTATTTAATAGAATGGAGCTTAAAGTGCTCATAAGTATACAGTGATGTTTTACACAGTCATTTATTATCTTATATGTGTGTGAGTGTTTATATTACCTATGATGGAACCTATAAGACAAAAGATATGTTGTATTTTAGCTTTAAATGAGTGTTAATTTTGATTTTCTGATGCTAAAATCCACTCACAGCTTAACATTCATGACCATATTACAATCCACAAAGAGACTGAGAATTTAGGAGTTTTTACTGACCATATAAACACACATAAACAGACAAAATCTCTGTATTTTAAGTCCCAGTCAGAGGCTGTGAAGGGATTTTTACATTGTTTTATTATATTATAGTAAATAAATTGTTATTCAGCTATACTGTTGAGGAAAACTATCAATTTTCTCTCATGATAGTTCTGAAATATAAGAGAAATGTAGACAGAAAGGACTGTCATATGCAGTTAGAGCTACGTGTATATGTCAATCATATTAGCTAACATTAGCTAGCAAACCTGTTAGCAAAAAATGAATAATGTGAAACCAGTCTTACCAGTGTTTATTTTACATGATGTACAGTGTTTAGTTAAAGTTAAAATATAAATAATGTTAAACCTACTTTTGTTCTAACAACTGTGTGCTATGCAAACTAATAGCAGTTAGCGTCTTACTTTAGCTCAAACAAAAGGGCTTTTTTTATTGATCAAATTAATACTTTATTAAGAATATGGCTCCTCTAGTCTTTTCTGTGAACCTTTCTAATGTTATTATGTAGCTGTTAGTACAGAAATGCCCATTTTTTTCCTTTTTTTTTTTTTTTCCTGGGCCAAATCTGGCCCGCCAAAGGGTTCAATCCGACCCGTGGGATGAATTTGTGAGATGCAAAAAATTACACTATGATATTAATAATCATTTTA
>JAPTGZ010000014.1:1237317-1247327 GCA_029814645.1 Fowleria isostigma
TGTAACTGGCAAGACGAATTTCGTTGCTCTGAAATATGTGCAATGACAAATAAAGTCAATTCAATTCAATTCAATATACATTCTGTTTACATAGATATATATATACTGTTAATATATATACATACTGTTTACATAGAGATATATACTCCTGATATACATACTGTTAGTAATTTTATATATAGATACCGTTTCACTGATATACATACTGTTAATATTTAATATATATAGATACTGTTTCATAAGGATACATACTGTTAATATTTAATGTATATATACACACTGTTTCATAGATATCATACTGTTACTCATAGGTAATACACACTATTAATATTGTTTATAGACATACATTCTGTTAATACTGTAAATTGCAGCGTCATATTTTATCCAGTTTTATTTTTTATTCTACTGAGCTCAATTCTTATTTTACTTTGTTAAATTGTACATTTTTACTGTATTCTCTCATCTTATTTTTAGTTTTTGTAATTCTATATTCACTATATTCTTATTTTTTGTAGCACTGGTGTTTGTAAATACTGTTGCACTGACTGAGTCGAATAATGACAATAACAGCTATTCTATTCTATTCTATTCTATTCTATTCTATTCTATTCTATTCTATTCTATTCTACTAGTTGGCAACAGGAATACACTGATAATTATAGGACAAAAAGTTTGCGATTTTCTTTCATTTTTTTTTTCTTTTTTTGCCTAAGTGTAGCTGGTTAACAGGTGGTCATCGATCGCTTTCCGAAACTAATTTCACCAACATTTCTTCACTTTTTATGCAAATCTCTACAAGAAAATGCTTCTGTTGAACATTTGTGAAGCCGATGCATCAAGTCTGATATTTTATTTTCTTAATACACAGGAGATGGAGCAGAGAAAAAAAAACAAAAAAGCAGAACTTTTCCACTCTAAAGCAGAGTTTATAGAGTTGGGAAATAAAAGCAGTGGTTGCAGTTACAAAAGCACTCAGATGTGGTTAAATATAATTGCAAGTCACAGCTTTTTATCAAATCTTTGTGGACCTGCTCTTGTATTTCCTTTTTACTCAAGTGCTACAAATGCATAAATGTAATATTTTTACTCTTTTTTTATGCAAGGCATGGTGATTATTACCGTTCTCTCCAAACCCCAAAAGCACCTTGAGCAGTAAAAAGCATTATAATAGTGATATGTGTCTATGTAGAAGAGTTGGTATTAAATGTATTTTTGCATCAGCGTTGTTGGTATTAGAATTATTCATAAAATAGATGCATTTGAACTCTCTTATTCTGTGACTCATTGCTTTTATGTCCTATTTTTTTGTGCATTTTCTCTTTTTGTGGGTCCTTAACCTTTCCATGCATGAATTATGACAACCTTAGGCAAGAGTTTTTCCTGCCTCTTTAAGCATAAAAGCAAAAAAACCCAACAATTTAATATCTTTAAATGAACTTTTTTTATGGAATTACAAAAATATCCACTCAGCTGGACACCATGTGTTTAATTGTTGAAGCAAAAAAATGTGTTTAAAACAAAATATCAGAATGTGACAGTATGGAAGAGGAAAGGGTTACTTAAAAAAAAAAAAAAAAAATTAATGTTGATTCTTTTTTTTAAAAATATATTATTATGAAAAAAAGTAAGAATTGTGAGGGAAAAAAGCCAGAATTCAGAAAAAAAAAAAAAAAAGGTAAAATTCTGAGGAAAAAAGTCAGAATTCTGACTTTTTTTTCCTCAGGATAATAGTAATAGAAAAAAATTAACCTCTAAACTGTGTAAAAGCTATGAAATAAAAACATTTTTAAGGCCACAAATCTGAAGTTTGTCACATTTTATTATACTTTAATACTAGTCATTACTCATTTCATGGAGATAATATACAAAAAAACCCTTTTACTTTAAGAAAACTATTAATTACAGTCAAATAATAACTAAGAATTGATTTATCCTCAAATGTTAGTGCAGATCAGATTAATATTAAACTTACAGTAATGGTCTGATTGTCAGTATATTATGGGATGGTGCATAAGCGTCCACTGTATCGGCTGATATTCAACTAAAACAACCAAACCCATGAATAAACAAGAGAACGGCTGGAGAATAGATGTCCACTGTAGTGGCCGTTATGCATGAAAGGGTTAAACTCCAAAAGGACCTTGATACTGGACGATGGAACTAAACATGACTCGACTGAAAATATAGTTGAACTGGAATCGAGCCTAGGTGTCAGTGGAATCAAGTTTTTACTGTGCTTGCTGCCAAGGGAACATGCAGTTCCTCAGGTGTTTTTCATGTGCAGTGTAATCTTAGAACATGTTATCAGCTGTTGTCAAATATCAGACACATGCATGCCGATAAAAACTGCAGTAAAACAGAACGAAAACAAAGCTGCTGGTGTTTCACCTTCATTGCATCCAGCGCTTTCCGCAGGTTGGTCTTATCTGTAGAATCATGAGTGTGTTTCACCAGCTCCTACGACACAAAAACAACAGTTATACACATTTAATTATGCAGTATATATGTGCACGGTCAGTATTATGTAAGTGCCTATTTATTGTGACCTGTGACCCCATGACAAGAAGCAGAACACACAATTAGAAACACCTGACGTGTCGAATCAAATCTAAGTATTTTGTTGGCTCCTTTGTTCATTTTAATGATTATTTTGTTATTTTTTTACTCTTTTTGTTTATTTGTATACATTTTGGGACTAATTTGTTCATTTTTGTTAATTTTGTTGATCATTTTCTTCATCTAATTAATTAACTTGTTAATTTTTTACTCTTTTTGTTGATTATTTTTCATACATTTTGGGATTTATTTGTTCATATTTGTTCATTATGTTGTTTGATTTGTTCATTTTTATTCATTTTGTTGATTTTTTTGTTGAATTTGGTTCCATTTTGTGATTATTTAGTTTATTTTATTGATTAATTTGTTCATTTTTACTCTTTTTGTTTATTGTTTTTATACATTTTGGGATTTAGTTGATCATTTTTGTTCATGTTAACTCTTGTTCATTTTTTAGATTATTTTTATTTTTGCTCCATTTGTTGATTATTTTGCTAATTTTATTGATTGATTTGTTAATTTTTACTCATTTTGTTGATTTTCTAATACATTTTGGGATTAATTTGTTAAATTTTGTTCATTCTGTTGATTATTTTCTTCACTTTTACTCATTTGTTGATTATTTTGTTCTGTTTGTTGATATTTTGTTCATTATATTAATTATTTTGTTCATTTTTTTTTCATTTTTTTAATATAACTTATCTCAACTAAACTTAAATTTTTAGATATATTTATTCTGCTGTCCATAGAGTTAGAATAAAAATATTTGTGCTTCTTGTCATTAAATGATTGTCTGCTGATTGTTTATAGTTTATTGTAGATGTCGACCCTGACAGAATGTTTTATGGATGGCCAGTAAAAAAAAAATTTCTGTATGATGATAAATATTGGCAGCATTAGCATTAGCATTAGCATTAACATTAGCATTAGCTCACTTGGAATATCTGAGTTAGCTGAACTTAACTTTAAGTTTAGTTCCAGATTTGTTGATTCACTACTTTCATTTTTACTTATCATCATGTATTTTATTATCGTGTGTCTCTGGTTTGAACCTTTTTTTTTTTACAAAACTAAACAAAAACTCTCTGATTTCAACCTTGTTTTCATTGTGGATTGTTTCTACTTTTTGTCCTGTGACTGTAAACTGAATGTATTTGGGCTTTGGATCAAGCGTGACATTTCCAGATGTTATCTCTTTACATTTTCTGATATTTTATCCATTAAACAATGAACAGAGAATAACAGTTGAAGTGGTAGTCCTTGATTAAACGTACATAATGAGGGAAAATAGACGGAAAAGTGGTGGAATTTAAAAAGAAAAAAAATCTACGTGTTTTTTTTTTTTTTTAAAAAAGAGCATTTTTATCCTGCAGTCACATCCCACATGTGCGAACTGATGCTTCGGGTTTAGATATGAAATGAAAAAAAAATGCAATTGCGAAGAGAATCCAGTGCCGAAATAAATCAGATACTGCTTGTTGTGTATGTGTGTATGTGTGTGTATGTGTGTGTATATATGTGTGTGCGCAGTGGGCTGTTGCAGGTGTGTGTCGGTGTGTATCTGAAATTGGTTGCCAGAGCTCGGCTGCTGCGTAAACAAGACATCTAGACCCCGGCGGTGGAGGATAAGGAAGGATGCCATGCATGTCCTTCATACAGGCCCATACAAACAGCCTCCACACGCCGAGTCTCAGTGGGAGATATATACGTCGGCTCAAATCCCCGGTGTCACTCAGCCTCAACCTCGGCATTATTATCACTAGCAAGTCGACAGAGTCCTATTTATCAAGCCCCGCTCCCGCCTCCGCACATCCACCCACATCCAGAGAAGAAGGGAGTGGCCGCGGCGACGGCCCGGACCCATCGAGGGATCGGCGATGTGGTGGGTTCAGCCAGAAAGAAAGGACGAAAGACGGATGACACCCAAAGAGAGAGAGAGAGAGAGAGAGAAAGAAGCAGCCAGAGAGAGGAACTCAGGCAGCGAGAGGAAGTGACAAGACATTAGTTGTACAGATTCTGGCTGTCACCATGTGGAGAGACAAACCCGGCGGATGTTTTATTAGGTGCAGCTCGCTATTAGTCGACAGTTCCACAGGGATCTCAGGCCGTGTGGACACAACAGAAGCAGATTTTGGTGGCGCTTTTGTATTTTGTGTACAAGTAAAAAGAAAAGGAAGTTTTGGGAGGCATCAAAAAACAAACTATGACTTGTTAGTAAACTAGAGATAATCATTCTGGTGGTGCATTTGTGTTTGTGCACATATGAAGTGGTAATACCAAGGTTGTCAGAGGTCTTGAAGAGGAATTAAAACTTATTTTTGATGTAAAAAACATTGATCTAAGCTATAAAGGACCATTTACGGCATGCATTTTGCACTTTAACTTAAGCTGCTAGCTATTAGCCGACAGTTTCACAGGGATCTCAGGTCATGAAAATACAACAGATGGAAATGGAAATGGAAAAAAGGGTTTTTAAAGGCCTTAAAATAGTAACTACAACTGATTTCTGACGTGGAAAAAGTCAAAGTAAACAATAAACATTAAACTGATTAGATCATGTATTTTATAGTTTAACTTAAGTTGCTAGCTATAAAACCCGGCAGTTCCACAGGGATCTCAGGCCATGTGGACGCAACAGAAGCAGATTTTGGTGGTGCTTTGTATTTTGTGTACAGGTAAAAGGAGAAGGAAGTTTTGGGAGGAATCAAAAAGCAAACTACGACTTGTTTCTGGTGTGGGAAAAGTCAAAGTAAACTAGAAATGACCATTTAGAGCATGCATTTTGTACTTTAACTTAAGCAATTAGTTACTGGCTAGCAGTTTTATTTGGATCTCAGGTTGTTTAGACACAACAAAAGCAGATTTTGGTGGTGCTTTTGTGTTTTGTGCACATGTGAGGAATCAAAAAAAGCAACTACAACTTATTCCTGATGTGAGGGTTAGGGTTGGAAATTTAGAAGTAGTCTATAAGTGATTGTATGCATTTGTACTTTAACTTTGGTGACTACTTGTTAGCTAGCATTTGCATTTGGATCTCAGGTCATGTGGACACAACAGATGAAAGTGTTTTGTGCACATGTAGAAGTAAAAATAGCAACTAAAACTGATTTCTATTATAGGAAAAAAGTCAAAATAAACAATAAAGAACTGTTTAGATCATGCATTTTATACTTTAACTTAAGTTTGCTAGCTATAAAACCCGGCAGTTCCACAGAGATCTCAGGCCGTGTGGACACAACAGAAGCAGATTTTGGTGGTGCTTTTGTGTTTTGTGTACAAGTAAAAAGAAAAAGGTTTGGAAGGCATCAAAAAACAAACTATGACTTGTTTCTGGTATGACAAAAGTCAAAGTAAACTAGAGATGATCATTCTGGTGGTGTATTTGTATTTTTGCACTTATGAAGTGGTAATAAAAAAGTTGTCAGAGGTCTTGAAGAGTAACTAAAACTTATTTTTGATGTGGAAAACGTTGAACTAAGCTATAAAGGATCATTTAGAACATGCATTTTGCACTTTAACTTAAGCTGCTAGCTATTAGCCGACAGTTTAACAGGGATCTCAGGTCATGAAAATACAACAGATGGAAATTTTCAACAATGTATTAGTGTTCTGTGCACATGTAAATGGAAAAAGGGGGTTTCAAAGCACATAAAATAGTAACTACAACTGATTTCTAACATGGAAAACTTTAAACAATAACTAACTGATTTGATCATGTATTTCATACTTTAGCTTAAGTTGCTAGCTATAAAACCGGGAGTTCTACAGGGATCTCAGGTCGTGCGGACACAACAGAAGCAGATTTTGGTGGTGCTTTTGTGTTTTGTGCACAAGTAAAAGGAAAAGGAAGTTTTGGGAGGCCTCAAAAAGCAAACTATGGCTTGTTTCTGGAATGGGAAAAGTCAAAGTAAACTAGAAATGACCATTTAGAGCATGCATGTGGTGGTACATTTGTGATTGTACACATATTAAGTGGAAATAAAATGGTTTCCAGAGGCCTTGAAGAGTGTTTTTGATGTGGAAAACAAAATAAACTATAAATGATCATTTAGAGCATGCATTTTGCACTTTAACTTAAGCTGCTGGTTATGAGTTGACAGTTCCATGGGGATCTGAAGTCATGAGAACACGAATATTAGTGTTTTAGACACATGCAAAAGGAAAAAAAAGGTTTTCAAAGGCCTTAAAATGTCAACTGGAACTGATTTCTGGCATATGGAAAAAGTGAAATGACTATTTAGAGCATCCATTTGGGTGGTGCATATATGAATTGGAAATAAAAAGGTTTTCAGAAACCTTGAAGAGTGACAAAAATTTATTTTTAATGTGGAAAACATTAAACTATAAATGACTGTTTACAGCAAGCATTTTGCACTAACTTAAATCATTTTGTTTGAATCACTGAATTTATGGTCATAACAGAAGCAGATTTTTGTGGTGTATTCATGTTTTGTGAACATATGAGTGGAAAAATAGGTTTTCAGAGGCTTCAAATAACAATTATAATGTAAGAAATTAAAAAGTGTCCATTTAGGGAATGTATTTTGTTCTTCAACTGAAGCAGCTAGCATAACATAGTTTATTAACTACCATTTCTGTAGAGATCTCAGGCCATTTGGACACAACACAACAATTTTGGTGATGAAGGGGGAAAAAAGAGCAATAAATACTAGTTCTTATGTGGAAAAACCAAAGTAAAAGTGACCATTTAGAGCGTGCATTTTACGCTTAAACTTAAACAGCTAGCTGTTAGCTAGCAGCTCCATGGGAATATCAATATAGGTATGTAAGCCATGAAACAGAAGCAGATTGTAGTTCTGTATTTGTAGAAGGAGGTAAAAAAAAAAGTTTTCAGAGGTTTCAAAGAGTGATTAGAACTTAAGAAATTTAAAGGAAAACTATAGGTGCCCATTCAGAGCATGTATTTCTCTCTTTAACTTAAACGACTAGCAATTTATTCACAGTTTCATTTGGGTCTTAGGTCATGTGGACACAACTGAAGCAGATTTTGTGTGTACATTCATGATTTGTGCACATGTAAAGACAAAAAGAAGTGTTCAGAGTTCTCAAAGACTAACTAGACCTTAGGAAATCAAAATGTAAAGAATAAGTGATCACTTAGAGCTTGCATTTTGTGCTTTAGCTGCTAGCTGTTAGCTGGCAGTTCCATTTGGATCTCAGGTCACATGGACACAAGAGAAGCAGATTTTGGTGCTGCATTTGTGTTTTGTCCACACATGAGAGGAAAAAGAGTTTTTTTTCAGAGACCTCAAAAAGCAACTTGAAGTTATTTCTAATGTGGAAAAAGTCAAAGTAAACCAGAAGTGACCGTTCAGAGCATCCATTTTGTACTTTAACTTCAGTAAAAGTCAACCAAACTTGACATATCAGTTGTATTTTTCTTAAAGTCTGTTGTTACACATGAGATTAGAGTCAGCAGGACCAAGGACTTTATATGTTTTTCCATCTGGCTGTGCTTATTATCCCTGTCTGGGTTTATTCCATCAGCCCAGATCCTTTAAATACACTTCACCTCTCCACCTGTCTAGCTCCCCGTCTTGTTTTGCCTTAGTTCACATTATGTTTCCCATCTCCTCCGCCTCCATCGTCTCGATCAGATGACAATTATGTGCGGGTCGTTTCAGAGCCACAGTCATAAAGAGGCTCCAGAAATAGATGAGAGGAGCCTCAGAGCCTGAAGGACGAGGGTAGAGGGACCATAAATGTGGTCAATGGCGCCTCTGGTGGACGAAGGGGGAACGACAGGGACTGTTACAGAGTGACTGACGGGCATCTGCAGATTCAGCCTCAGGTCTGGGATTCGGTCTTGTTTTTGCACCTCATGGGGTTAGATAAAGACATGTCTGTGCAGCAAATGAAGCTGAACTAAAAACCTTTACATTAAATCAAAAATTTATAGAAATATCTGTGTTTTTACAGTCGAGTACTCCCTGAAATATACTTTTTTTTATCCAAGTACCCCCAACTCTCGCTTCAGCATTTTAGATTTTCAAAACTTCGTAAACAAACATTTATTTAACTGCAATATTAAAAAAAAACAAAAAAAACAAAACATTATTCAAAGTAAATTCTGTGCGCAAATTAAAAACTGAAAAGTGCCCTCTTTCATTGATAAGGAAAATAAATTGGTCATTAATTAATAAATGAACCTTTCATTAACAAAAAATAATCTCAAATAAACTAAGTGTGAATAACATAAAATATAAATGTGCTTAAAATGTTACTAAAGCTTACACAAGATGACTAACGATAAAACTCTTACATGAATGTATTTATTGTGTTTTATCTTTCAGCTTTAATTCTATTTATTGTGTATTCGGTACATGATGACTTATTTAACCCATTAAGACCCAGAGCTACTTTTGTGTCACTTCCCAAATAGATTTTTCTCTATATTTAACCATTTATAAGTGATTTGTCTCCGTTTATGTTAATATTAGTGTCTGCATTTTGCATTTTTCAATGTAAATCATGTATTTTCTTACATTTAACTCAGTGATCATGCAGATGTTCATGAAAACTTGGAGTAAATTTAAAGGTTATTATATCAGAAACAGAATAAAACTGACTTTTTCAGCAAATATATTGTTAACTGAACATAAAAAACAAGAGTCTCCATCCACTGTCGTTGATCCAACTCCGTAAGTTTTACTGGTGAATCAATGTTGAAGTTGACGGTGTTTCCACAGTAACTACGGAGCCTCTGAACGTCCAAAGGAGTTATATCTGCATATGATTTAAAGCTGAGAAACTCCATTTTACACCAATTATTTACATGTGTGATTAGTGGAAGGTGGTCGATATTAAATTCAGACGGTTAGTTAATTGATATTTTAGTTTATCTAGTCATTTATTAATTATTTATTAATTATCTATTAATAATTTATTAATAAATGATTGTTTCTGTAAATTAATAATTATGGAATTTTTAAAGATATGATCAGAATGAACATAAAAAAACATTTTTTATTTATTTTTTTACTTTTAATAAAGATGTATGCAAGATATGTCTCATGGACTTAAAAGTCCCTCAATCATACAGCTCTGGAAAAAATTAAGAGACCACTACAATTTTCTGTGTAATGTGTTCATGTATGACAGCCATTCCATTCATGTGTGTTGAATTCAACACAAACACACCTTATTCTACTGAAAAAACACCTGATCCATGCCTTATTTAAGAAGGAGAAGTACGAAAACTACTACAGGTCCATCACTGTCTTCTTCAATAGGACTAGCTGGGTTCAAAAACAGTACTATTAGTACCGCAAAAGTACCTGGAATCCAAAACTAACTCTTGAAAACTACTGGACTTGTGCTCTGACAGTGTTCCTAAACTCTGAGGACTGGTTCTTCTTCAGGACAATGCTCCTGGTGTTCCTCAGCTAGGTCCATAAAGGTGTGGATGACCTGTGGACCACCAGATGAAGGTC
>JAPTGZ010000014.1:1281572-1294892 GCA_029814645.1 Fowleria isostigma
CTGTATAATTCAATATGTATAGTTTGACATTTACATTCTATAAGTCTACTTGTTCTTTTGTATGTGTGCAATCTTTCCATGTATGTCTGTGTACATATGTATGAGATGTATATGAACAGTAATTATTATTGTACATGTATATGAAATTGCCACTGTACATGGAGTGAATGAACTCAAAATTAAATAAAACTAAACTAAACTAATCACTATTATTATATTATCCCATGAATGTTGCTTTTTCTTGTAAAAATCATCAATTTTTTTATTGTCAAGACTGGCTCTGAGTGCTTAACAAATAACATGCACAGAATGAGAAAGTCTCCAATATGAAGAGATTTATTAATGAAAGATCACCAAGTAATATCTGAGTGAGATCAATTATAATCAGCAGGTAAAGTCAGTAATGATCTATCCACAAAGCAGGAGCCGACGAGAAACGACAGAAGAAAGTCTGCGCCAGACTTTTATAGCCTCTCCGGTCGTCTAGGAGACACTTGCCCAAACATCAGGTTACCAAGGTGTTGTCCAAACATCAGGTAACCATGGGGTCGCTCAACCAAACATCTGAGGAGAGAGAGAGAGAGAGAGAAAGAAAGAACATATACCCTAGCGGTCGTCACATTATGTTTAATTGACTGATTGTGAAGATGTTTGTAAAAGCTCAGAGTAAAATCAAAGGTTATTGTATCAAAAAAAAAGGAAAAAAAAGTAAAAAAAAACGTGACTTTTTGAGTAAAATATATTATTAACTGGACATAAAATAAGTGTCTTCATCCACTGTCATTGATCCAACTCCATGGGTTTTACTGGTGAATCAATGTTGTAGAAGATGACAGTGTTTCCATGGTAACTATGAGCTCTTTGAAGATCCAAATGGGTCATATCTGATGACCACAAAAAGATGAATAACTGTATTTTATGACAATTATTTACATGGGTTGGGTTGTTTTTTTCGTGCTTAAATATTGAAGAAGGACAAGAAGAGAGAAGGAAGATAAAAAAAGTGGAAGAAAACTATAACCCTATGTGCACTGAAGAAGAAGAAAGAGGAGGAGGAGGAGGAGAAAAGGAAGAGGAGGGGAAGAGAGGAAGAAAGAGAAGGAGAATGAGAAGAAGAAAAGAAAGAAGAAAGAGGAGAAGAAGAAAGAGGGGAGGAGAAGAAGAAGAAAGAGCAGGAGAAAAGAGGAAGAAAGAGGAGGAGGGGAATGAGAAGAAAAGGCAGAAGAAAGAGGAGAAGAAAAACAAAGAGGAGGAAGAGAAGAAGAAGAAGAAGAAAAAGGAGGAGAAAAAGAAGAAGCTGCCTTATTTTATCAATACCATTGTCTTCAGCAAGAAAAAGAAGGGGAAGAAAATGAAGGAGGAAAAAAATTTAAAAAAGTGGACCCTAACTATGTCCCTCAAAAGCAGACGAGGAAGAACAAGAGGAAGAGGAGGAGGAGGAGGAAGAGGAAGAGGAAGAAGAACCGATGTGCACTGAAGAAGATGAAGATAAGAGGACAAAGAAGAGGAGGAGGAAGATGAAACGGACACACCGCTTATGGCATAAACCCACATTACATCCTCAATGCCTCCTTACCAGCTGGATGTGGTAACCATGGTAACCAGCATCTCTATGCTACCCCTGGCTGTACTATAGTATTGTATAGTACTGTATAGTATCGTGTAATAGTACTACTGATAGCAGCAACTGGACTGTGTTCACCTTCCGTTACTGTCTCTTGAATACCATGACTGCATTGCATTATGGGATGTTTGTGATGTATAGTGTGTAATGAAGTGTGCAGAGCTTGCCCCTGAAGTATAGTCATAGGATAGTCATAGGTCTTCAAGGCTTAAGTACACATTTATCTACAAAAATAAAACCTTCTCCCAAATGCACACTCAAATCCATTAGACGATTAATATTAAATTAGATTAAACCTTGTATTTGAAATAATCAAATCTATCAAACATTATGGTTAGTAGATACTGATCTGAAATGTAAAATCTTAATCCATAAAGACCCAGCGCTACATTTGTGTCATTTCCAAAATGATTTTGAATAAGAATTTTCTCTATATCAAACCTCTCAAGTGATTTATCATTTATTTTAATTTAACTTCCGTATTTTGCATTTCATCAGTAAAAAACAGGTATTTTCCTTTGTTTAATTTGCAGATCATGACAATATTCATAAAAGCTCAGATTAAAGTCGAAGGTTATTACATCAAAAACAGATAAAACTGAAGAAAAAGTCACTCTTCAAGTCAAATCTATCATTAACTGAACATAAATCAAGTATTGTCATTGATCCAACTCCATGGGTTACTCCAGTAAAGCTATTTTTTAAATAGCATTGATATCAGTAGTGTCTAATTAGGCTATAATAAAGCAAGAAAAAGTTTATCTCAGCACCTGAATGTAGCTGTGAAGAAATAAAATCAACAATATATTTTGCATTGCCTATGTCGGCTTCTGTGAAATGATGCACAAGAGGCAGTGTTCAGTTTGCAGGCCAAGGATGACTGCATGTCACATCAGTGCACACCATTTCACAGAACAACCTCATTCTCTGCAACACACCCGGGTTTTCAGTATGATCTCTATCAGCCAGGAGTTTATCCCAGCGCCCTCATTGTCCATATGTATTAGCAAATGTGCATGCAATATCAAAAGTGTGCAAATTATTATGCTTAATTATCCAAGTTTTAAGCATGTAATATGAAAAACTTTGTAATTTCTCCAGATTTGGCTCAGTTTCTGCTGCAGAGTTTTAATATGTTAACACTGTGATGTGTTTATGCTTGAATAATGAGGAAATAGGTTTAAGCAAAATGTGATGTGTCAGAGGCCAAAATTGACTGAGTGATGCATATACGTCTACAAATGTAAATTAAAAAATCCTAAAATTCCAGCATGTGTAAAAGGTACACTAAAACGCTGCTGCGAATACAGTACTTTTCTTTCCTCTTCAGTCGTCCATTTTCCACTGACAGTATTTTCTGTGATATAATAACGATATTTCCGCGTGACTTGAATGCAACAGAAAATTAGTCGCGGCAAAGACAACCGAGAGAGGCAAGATAGTAATTCACACAAACTACCGTCTTTGCTTAACATATCGACCAGCAGAGAACGACTCCGTACTGCATCGATCGAGCATTGATTAACACTTAATCATCCAGGTAAATGGTTTTAATTGAGATAATCTTACTCTCACTCTATAGTATTACTCTCAACATTCATTTTGACGGCGTTTATCTTATTATTCAGGAAAGTTAGGTCTATGATTCGAACAGTATTGCATTAAAACATACTTTTAAGTGGTTTGTAATAACATAAGTCTAATATTTACAGTAGTTTGTGAATAATTCAGAATTTCATGTCAACCTGATATTTCATGTTGTGCGTTTGATTTACGCATGCGCCGAACATGCTGTGGCGTGAAGGCGTACTCTCTTGCCATTTCATCATCTTTGTATAGATCAACAGCTGGGTGGAACTCCGACAAAAAGTTGCTTCAATGACATTTTCTTTTGGGATGGCAAATTGAGTCAAACAGAGGATAACTGTTGTATTAAGTCTCTATTTTCACTCAGCCTGAACCATGGATTTTAATGTTAAGCGGTTAGCAGCAGACGCCGGTACTTTTCTGAGCCGCGCAGTACAAGTAAGTTTTCACATCTTGTTTGTGGAAGTTGGTGCTAATTAACGTTAGCATGCTAGCTTAAAATTAGCTTAGCTGCTAACACCTAGCTTAGCTGTCTTGTTATTTTGTAGCTGTGTAGTACGGTATCACCTATCAGGCGAGGTTGTTATAGTGAAATTGTAGTCTTCGGGAATTGTACATAAAGGTGTTTATTAAGGTATTTAGTTGGATTTTATCATGACTATTTAGCAGGCCTCAGAAAGTATCACCAGCTAACTGTGATAATTAAGCTAGCGGTCACTTTGGTTGATAATGTTCTTTTTAAGCGAGTTCACCCAGTTTGTCAGCTTTTATCTGTGACTTGCATCACTTGGTCTATGTGTAAGTTATGTGTTAAGATATGTTTGGGTTCACCTAGTCTGATGTTATCGGTTTCAGTTTACAGAGGAAAAACTTGGCCAGGCTGAGAAGACAGAGTTGGACGCCCATCTGGAGAACCTTCTGATCCGAGCTGAGAACACCAAACAATGGACAGAAAGGATTATGAAGCAGACAGAAGTCTTACTACAGCCAAATCCCAGTAAGACCACATTGTTTAACTTGCCTGAAATCATAAATGCAATGCTGACACACCTGATTCCTCTCAGGGGTTTTGTAGATACCAACCAAATGCCTCTTGCTTTTAACCCAAAAGGACTCAGTGTGACATTTGTGTCAGTTCCCAAATTATTTTTTCTTTATATTTAACCTTTCTGAAAGGATTTCTCATAATTCATTGTAATATTATCCTCTTTAGTTTGTGTGTTTATTTGGTTTTTTTGTGTGTAAATCATGTATTTTTCCTATATTTAACCCAAAAGGAGCCAGTGTGACATATGAGGTGCTTCTCAAATGAATTTTTGTCTATATTTAACCATCCTTAACTGATTTATCACTAGTTATCTTCCGTATTTTGTGTTTTTTTCAGTAAATATTAGGTATTTTCTTACATTTAATTCACTAATTATATAAATGTTCATTAAAGGTTAGAGTAAAGTTGAGGATTATTGTATCAAAAACAGAGAAAACTAAAGAAAACATGACTTTTTTAACATAATCTCTCATTAACTGAATATAAACTAAGCGTGGCAATCCACTGTCATTGATCCAACTCCATGGGATTTTACTGGTAAATCAATGTTGTAGAAGATCAGTGTTTCTATGGTAACTACAGTCTCTCTAAACATCCCAGCCCGTCATATCTGATGACCATGAAAAAGGTGGATAACTGTATTTTACACCAACTAATTTTCATATATTGATAGGATTAATGGATCAACAGGTGTTAAATAGTGTAGAGCAGTCGATGCTTTTGGTTGGTGATGAATGTTTGGGTCTTAGTTTTAATGGAAGCAGTTAAGATGTAATAGACCCACACTCATCCTACAAATATGCAGCTCCAGGTCAATTCTTTTAGAACAATATTAATGAATTCCATATGTTTATTGCTCTCTATATATTACTGTGTATGTCAGGAAAAATGGAACCTCTAAATGACTGATTTGATGGGATTCTTGTAAATTACCATGAAAAGATGAATAACTGTATTTAACACCGATTATTTACAGGTATTGATAGGATTAAAGGATCAGCAGTTTATACCAATAGATGATTTTGGTCAATGGTGGATTTTTGGGTCGTTACGTTAAAGCGAGAAACATCTAGAAGTCCTCAGATATATGTGATTGGATGATGGAAGCCACATATATTAATAATAATCAGCCTCTGCGGTGATGTTTGACATATATAGGTGCACTGCATACCTTTGAAGTGTGTTCGTTCAGCTGTGCATTCTCCTCAGATCACACCATGATGCCATATTCCTGTAGGACAACAAACACGCGCACACAGACCGACCATCTGCTGGTGACAGGCTTGTGTTTTAGCCAGCGACGGGGCTTAGCAAACGTCACAAATGCAAACACCTACGAGTAAAATCAAGTTGGACGGGGAAGTTTAGGGGCTGCCGTTTGAGGTTTTCTGTCTTAAGTCCGGCTGTTTAAGCCCCCGTTGTCCACGAGTCCCTGCTCCTATTTAGCATCCGGACTGTAGTCTTATGACTTTGTAATTGAATTTTCTCCTCTCAATCTGCAGATGTCCGATTAGAAGAATTTGTGTATGAGAAGCTGGAGAAGAAGGCCCCTTCGCGAATGAACAACCATGAGCTGTTGGGTCAGTCCATGATCGAATCAGGGAACGAATTTGGTCCTGGAACTGCTTATGGTGAGTGATACACTAAAGCAGGGGTCTTAAATATGCGGCCCGGGGGCCAGAACCAGCCCACCAAAGGGTCCAATCTGACCCGTGGGATGAGTTGGTGAAATACAGAAATCACACTGACTATAGTCTAGGATGTGAAGGAAAAAAAAAAAAAAAAAGTTCAATTTAAAGTGGGTCAGACCAGTAAAATACTATCATAATATAATAATAATCTATAAATAATGAAAACCGCAATTTTTTCCTCTTTGCTTTGGTGTTATAAAAGTTAAATTACACAAAAATGTTTACATTTACAGACTAGCCTTTTAAAAAAAATGTGAACAATCTGAACAAATATCAACAACCTGGATTGTTTTAAAACAAGTAAGTGTAATTTTATTAATATTCTGCCTGTTATTGAATGTTTTGTGTATTTGGAATTGTAACTTAAGTCATAATGCATATGTGTAAATGATAGAATGAGGCAGAATACTGTTAAAATTGCATTTATTTTCTTAAGGCAGTTCAGATTGTTAATGTTATTCACATTTTTTAAAGGATAGTTTGGAGATGTAAACATTTTCATTGTATAATTTATCTTTGTTAATGTATTATTTTACTGGTCCGGCCCAGTTGAGATTATATTGGGCTGAATGTGGCCCCTGAAGTAAAACCAGTGTGACTCCTCTTGTATTAGCCAACAAATATGTGATTTCAGACCCGTTGACCTCCAGACATGAGCGTTGATTATCTGCTATCATCCCCAGACCTGCCTGACCGAACCTGAACAAATATGAACAACCTTAAATGTCTTAAGAAAATTAAGTGTAATTACACCAATATTCTACCTGTCATTAAATGTTTTGTGTGTTTGTCGATCCACTGTGATCTGTAACTTGTAACGAACTTGTGAAAATGAGAAGCTGAGGTAAAATAATGGTAAAATTGTTAAAATTACAGTCTTTTTCTTAATAAATTAAATTTTGTTTTTCCCACGTTTTTATAGGACAGTTTGTAGATGTAAACATTTTGATAATATAATTGTACATTTTTCACTCTAAAACATAGAAGTTAGACATACAAGTTTTGGAGTTGACATTATTTATATATTATTCTGTTGTTATTTTAATGATCCGTTCATCACTTCAGGTCATATTGGACTGAATGTGGCCCCTGAACTAACATGAGTTTGACGCCCCTGCGCTAAAGTCACATCAAAATACATTCATACCTGCACCTGTAGTTGAAATATGGTGAATTTGTTTTATATTAAGCGCATTAGTGTTGTTGGATAAATTCCCTCTGCTACATTTTTAAGTAAAGTATCGCTGCGTGCATATTTTTCCGATACTGTGTAACAAACCGTGTCATTCTGTAGACGTGACCGTGGCTGCTGGCTGTATTTCCGTGCTATGTTGTACCTATAAGTAGTAGTCTGTTCTGTTTTTTGTTTTTTTTTCCATAAGGCTTAAGTATTTAGCTGAGACTCCGGTGTGAATGTACCGGCTCATTGTACAGCCTCCTGTCTGTGACTTATGTTTGTGCTTCCGACCATTGGCAGGAAATGCTCTGATAAAATGCGGCGAGACGGAGAAGCAGATTGGCGGGGCGGAGCGTGAGTTCATTCAAAGCGCTGCCATCAACTTCCTGACACCTTTCAGGAACTTTCTGGAAGGCGACTTCAAAACTATCCTGGTGAGTTTCCAGGTTTTTTTTTTTTCCCCCTCCTGCAGCAGTTTGACTCTTTACTGGATGTTTTTGTCTTTTACCTGGAACTCATTTAGTGCAGACGATTCAAGTCCTGTTGAAAACCACCCAGTTCTGTCCACTATCCTCAGATCAGTCTGAAGAGAATATAGTGATGACATTTAAGTAGTCATGTGACTCAATCTTAACACTGAGGTTCTTTTTACTTGGTTTTAAATTAAACTCATCGGCGTCAATGATGATTTGCAAAACAGTTTTATTTGGTTAATTTAATACATCCTGTCTCATTAAAGCTTTGCACTGTGCCTTTTAGTGAACATGACAGCAGGTAATTTTTCTTAAAAACAAGTTTACATATGCAGGAGAGAGGGATTAAACACATTTTATGAAAAAGAAACTATTCTTTTAATAAATACTTTATAAAAGAAACTTTTTTAGATATAGCACAATGTCTAAAAAGAAACTAGTTTTATTATAAATGCTATGTAAAACCATAAATAAAAATAATAATAAATTATAAAGCACTTTACATTTGACATCAAATCTCAAAGTGCACAGCTGTTTAAACTGTTTTTCAGATATAACACATTTTGTAAAAAAATAAACTTTTTTATAAATTTTATACTATATTGCAGATATGACACATTTTATAAAGAAGAAACTTTTTTTTTAAATAAAGTAAATACTATTTAAAAGAAATCATTTTTCAGATGTAACACATTTTTCTCCTTTTTTTTATAAATACTGTATAAAAGAAACTATGTTACAGACAATACACACAATCATGTTCAGGGCTGCAAACAGACATCTCATATGGACAGATCATAATGCAAATAACACAGGCGTACATTAGTGTAAATGTCCACAAACCATGTTTTTAACTTGGCTGTAAAAGTGGGAGTATGTACAGTCCTCACAGCATAAATGAGTACACCCCATTTGAAAAGAAAGATTTTAATCAATATCTCAATAAACATCAGCACAGTTTTAAAAAATTTGGACCAAACTGAGTTTTCTAGAACATTTCCTTAACTGAGAACATGATATGTTGTATAGTGTCCTAGAGAAAATGTTGAATCTCAAAGAAAACTAAAGGTTTTGTGACAAATCTGTTGGGATGGACTCATTTATGCTGAGTACTGTGTATATATGTCTTTAATATGGGTGGGAAGGGAGGATTTGTGTTAGACTGTTATTTATGTGAATGGGAGGTTTGAAATTTGACCAAAGACGCCTTAAAACATGTCCTAAACAGCCATAGATTCAGCTTCATCAAACCTGCAGATACACTGAGCTCAGGGTTCAGGTATTTCTGTTGCAACTTTATAAAACAATGAAACAACAAAGTGACTTCCTGTGTCACATTCCAAAACCTAAGATAAAAATAAAGTTGGATAGGATAAGACGGTTACTAAGAATAAAATAGAGAAGTTGCGTCAGGGTTGAGAACAGAAGATCAGCTTGTTAAAGTGTGTCATCCTCTGATGCTTGAACCAAAGGTTTTTTGTTTTTTGGGGGTTTTTTTGCATCTAGAAAGAACGGAAGCTGCTGCAGGTCAAACGCTTGGATCTGGACGCTGCCAAAACAAGGTTAAAGAAAGCCAGGGTGGCGGACGCTCGGGCTGCGGTGAGTACCAAAATGGTCTCTAGTGGTTATTAGTTATTTTAATGATGATTACCAAAGACTTCTGCTTTCTCTGAAATCGCCGTTGGGTTTCCTTTCAGAGGAAGAGAAGGTGCTCAGGGCGTCGTCTCATGTTCTTGTGTCTGAAGTCACACTGGTCATGATTGACACGCTAAGAAGTTACACAACTCCAAGCTGCCCATGTTATCACTTGTGACTGTTAAGCGTCACATGAGCAGATATGGGAAGTTTGGACTTCCCTTTTCTTTGTTATGATACCCTCCATTCCTTCAGACGGTTTTCATTTCATTTTCTCTGCAGTTTCATTCCATTAGTGTCGCTCTGACTCTTTCCAAATTAGTTGGAATCCACATCACATTCCAGTTAACCTAATATAATGAAGCAGAGTTACTAAATTTGGTATTACTGATGTGGTGGAACACAGGGTTCTCATAGGGTCTTAAAAAGTCTTACAAGTCTTGAGTTTACAAATCTGTATTTAATACCTTAAAAAGTTTTAAGAAGTATTTGATGTAATGGGTCTGAAGTCCTGTTTCCATGAACTTGTTGGTTGTATTGTGTTTAAATGTGTTTGTTAAATGTCCAAGCTGCAAAGAAAGTAATGTTAGTGGACTCAGTTGAGTAGACTAGCATATGCAAACAGACGCGTTTCCCAGACAACCGGGTCTAGGAATCCTATTGTTTTTGCTCTGATTGTTATTTTTATTTTTCCGTTGATAAACTGGTGCTGCAGGCTAAACTGTGCAAGCCAGAGCGGTGAAATTTGGAAGTCTGGTCCAGACCTATGCATGGACCTCAGACAACAAAAATGACTCAAAAAAGTTTGAGATATTTGGCTTTCAGGTAAAATTTATGGAAAAATCAAAAGGTTTACGCTACATTGGTATTATATCATAAAAGTAGGACATTTAAGTAGAAGGATGTGATGGTGAATCTTTTCACAGGTGCGTGTCATCCGGACCTGAGCCAAAGTTATCAAAAGAATTTTGTTCGGTCACAAAAATGTGCAAATTATCAACAAGCCAATTTCTAATTGTTAAAATCTCATTTTTTAGAGTGTGTGATATTATTAGCTGTTACCGTGGTGATGAACTGTCCAGCAAACATTTGAAGCGAATAGTTTTGTTTACGTTATTATAGGGTACCAGTGATTCATATTCAGTGTAGTCACACACATACAGCACATGGAGCCCATCATCCTTCAGGGCCAACTTTAGTGGGCTCTGTTGGGCCTGGGGCCCAAGTGGCACTGGACCCCTGTCCATAACTGCTTGCAGTTGTAGTTTATATTGAAATTAGGAACCAATTTTTGACAACTTTGCAGGCCCCTGTGAGAAATGATCACAGAACATTCAGTCCACCACATATGCAGCTGTTGGTTCAACTTACAACGATGGGAATCAAGGCGTTAGAATACATTTTCTTAAATTCTAGGAGTCACAAAGTTTTGCCAGTATGGCCGTGAAATAGGCTGTGAAATGTGTATTAAATTCTGTCTTAAAAAGTCTTAAATGTACCTTGTAGAAAATTATGTAGGAACCCTGGTAACAGCATCAGCAAGGGTCTGAAGGCCTTTAACTCTTTAGGTGCTGGAGTTGGAAAAAAAATAATACATTCAATTTCGAAATCTGATTTTAAAAAGCTGTAGTTTGAAAGTGATTTTAGATAAACTCATACTGTAAGTGAGAAAAATATTGGCCATGACCCAAAGTTTATGATGGGACTAAATTTACTCCTGTAATTGCATATTTTGACATCACAGGGTGGTGAACATATGGGATTGAGTAACTTTTAGTAAAATTGAACTTTGAACATATTTACATGGAAATATTGTTCGTATTTTTATTTTGTTTTTTTTTTATCGTCTTATCCTTTAAAATAAATTAACTTAAACATTAGTAGAATGTAGAATTCAGTAAATTTTAGTAGGTTTTTAGCCAAATCTGTCCTTATCTACCCAAACTAAAACTAAATAAACTTTACTTCATTACTAAACCAGTTCAGGACCACACATTAAACTGGAGTTTCCTCTTCGCTTTTAATGGAAACATGCTCTGAAATGGTGTTAGGGTTGAAGGGGGCACATGTCCGCCGTCTGGTGGTGGGCGGTGCCAACAAGATTTGGTAACTATCCAAGGCTATGGTCTGTTTGATTCAGTTATGCAGTATTGAGACTTTGGTGCTTAAAGGGTTAAAAAGAAATCCGGGGTTCTCATTCTTCCCAGAAAAAATGTAAGTTATGCTTCATTAATTACAGTTTTTCTCGTAAAACTGATCAGTATCTGCATTCGTCAGCTTTATCTAAGGTTTTATGAAGAAAAATCGCATCTCTGCCCATAGGAAAATAGATTAAGCTGTTGGTTAAAGTATTGTCACAAAACACAGTGATGCAATGCCAGAGCCAGTCATGTGCAGAGACGAATGCTGCTTCCATGTTGTAAATTAGATGGATTTGTGCACAGTTTTCCACAAGTGTAGACAGAACAAAAAAAAAAAAAAAAGAAAGAAAAATGCTGGCGGAGATCTTCAATTCCAGCCCCTTTTCAAAAACTCTGATTCAGTTCCCTCTGGTTTTTTTAAGAGCTGTGTTATTCCCTGGGCTTGTCAACGGCGGAGGGTTGTCTGGCCATTTTTGTCAGTCTAATAATGTGTTACCGACACAAACAAACACAGGCTGTCAAAGTATATCAGAGGAGACTTCTTCACTCGTAAAACAGGGAGAATGTCGCCCAAGAGACCGAGGTGTTAATAATAGTTTCTGTGAGTTGGTAACCAGCGCCTCCGTCTACTGAAAAGACTTGTGTTGAAGAGACCCGGAGGAGTGTGAGGTGGTTCAGAATCTGAGGATGCACAGACGTACGGGCTTTAATGTCATCTGGAAATGAGGACATTTCACATCTGGCACTGGCTGAAATGCACCTGTCGTGTTATTTATAGGTTAATTCTGAATTTTTGCTCATTTCTAGTGGTTTTTTATGGAGTATTGCTATTCCAAACTCTTACCAGCAGGGGGCAGTCTCGTACCGGAACACACTTAGTTCTACCAAAGCCATCAATGAATCAGTGCTACTTATTCACGGATTGTATCAGTCACTGAATAAAGTATAAAGCTCATTAGTTATGTATATCTCTATTACAATTAGGGATGTCACGATTACCATTTCACTTCTAATGATGATGAAAACTGTGATTGATTACTGAACTTTGAAAACTTTGGTAATAGGGTCAGTGACATGACGCCTAAATATTCTGTCTGGCGGTATTTTTTTAAAAGTTGAAAAAGGTTTAAATGTATAAAAATATACAATCTATATGTAGTATCTCTCCTATATATGTAGTCACTTCACCTTTTCAAAAATCAGGAGTTAATTTGCAATTTTTCTGTAATTTGTAAGTGTCGAAATATCATGTGGTGCGACCGTCCAGCCATGACTGCTGTTTTTAAAGGACTCTAAATCTATTACAATTTATTTTCTGCTCTATTTGGCATGATGTACAAAGTGTTTTGTATTCCTGTGCAAAATTGCAAAGTTTTTGCAGTTCTATGTACAAACAAACTTTGTCTGATGATGTCCATTTCATCAAATATCATGTGGTGCGACCATTATATGTCATTGACCCCAATACTTAAATACTTGCACTATAGATTTGTTTCCATGTGGTTGTATTGTTCTTACATCCACATTAAGTTGTTTAATGTCTTTGTATATACATTTGATTTACACCAAAATAAATATACTGACATTTATATATCAGATGAACAATGTTTCTGCCAACAAAGTAGACTGTGTAGTTTTTTTCTCTAAATAAAATGTAGGCAATTTATTTCAGTGTGTATTCACACTTTTTTTGGGCATTTTGAGCACATTCCAACAATACCGTGATAATAGTGATAACTGATCATTTTGGTCATAATAACCATGATATGAAAATTTTATATTGCAGGGCTCGTGACTGCGACTGGTTTAGTCGCACATGCGACCAGAATTTTGGTAGTGCGACTATTTTTGAGATTACGGTCGCACAGTGCGCCAATAAAAAAATGAGCGAAAAGTAAGACGTGCGCCTAGAATAATGGCTGCAGAAGTAACTCGTCAGCTGAA
>JAPTGZ010000014.1:1393310-1404295 GCA_029814645.1 Fowleria isostigma
ATTAATGCATCCGATCCTCCCCCTTTAACCTTGTACCATCCTCTTCTTCTCTGCTCCCTCCCCCCATCAACCCCTCTTCCTCCTCTTCGTCGTCATCATTCCTCCACCCCTTCTTTGTTCAACTCAGGCGATCGACAACCGATTTCGTGACTCTGGCAGCATTTCCCTCCACTTAATTCGTGTTTGAATCACGCGAAGGTTGCGCATCTATTTTTTACATATAATCTCAATTAATTTGCTCGCATTTAAACATTTATTCTCACTCTATTCTGGCGACATGTGCAAATAAAGGCCGTAATGTGTTTTTCGGCTGCTGAAAAATCAGGTGAAGTGCTGATGACTGCATTAACAGGCAGCTTCACAAACTCATAAATGCCAGTAATAATGTTAAGTATTTTGTCATCACCTCCGCTAGGTGCGAATCCATAAACAAACCGACTTCGACAGCCACACACACACACACACACACACACACACCGGATCATTCTCTTCAGCTACATTTATATCATCCAGTCTCGGTGGAAACCATTGCAGAAGGAAATTAATCTAATAAGTCTCTTTATTTTTCTCCTTCAACGCCTCATGTATTTTTGTTTTCTCTCTTACGGCAGCTTTTGGAGAGGATGCAGCGTCAGGAAAGACAAACATACGGGATGATTAATTATCGGCACTGGCACTTCCTTTGCCAACAATACAGGCTTTATTCATCACTACTCGTGTCTTCAGGTTTGCTTTTCTTTGCCTCTATTTTCTCCCTCGCTGCTCGAAAAAGGAAAACAGAGTAGGTAATGGTGAGGCGTTTATGTGCTCTGCATGAGGACAGGGTGCTAAGTAAAAAGTGACAAGTAGCGGGATGTGGATGCTGCCAAAGGGTGAGGCCGAGCGCGTCTAGCTCCGTTAGTCAGCAAGGCCTGGCTTTCCACTTCTACTGAGCACACAACATATTAGGACCACCCCGCCAGATATATGGCCAGGCCCCATTCTGTGCAAGCTAACTTAGGTTTGACTTACAAACGTACAAGTTACACATCAGTTTTAATCTAATATCTGCACAGGAACTGAAAATAAAACTGCTGTTCTTACGGGAAAAAAAAAGTTTTCTGGCATCTAGTTGATGTTATACGGAAGCGTTTTAACTGATGCTGAAACACAAAATGACTTTCCTGGCTGCTGAGAAGATTTAACAGGTTTAACATCCAAAAACCAACTGGTAATAAACAGTCGACGTCCGAGCTTTTTTGCAGCTGGAGGTGTCCTGTCAGCAGCTTCAAAGATGTCTCTTTTTTTACTGTGTGGAAAATAATGTTTAGGCCAAGAGGCGAGGACTTGAGCTCCAAAGTGAAACCACTACCTTAAAGATGGCCACTGGACGCTGCTCAAAAAGCCCTGGTTCCAGTGCACTTATACTGAACTCCTCTCTTAAAATACTAAGTCAGTAATTGTTTTCCAGGAGTCATCCTGGTATCCTGTGTTTGATTTGGACTCTTTAACAAATACAAGATCTGATCCTTTTAATTTTTGCTCTATTACTAAGTTCTCAGGGTGAAAAGAAACTTCTAAAAAGCTCACTCACCTGTCAAGCTTGACTTTCAGAACTACTGTTTATTGAGTAAAACGTGTTTTTTTTTTCTGCCAAACTCCACAGTAGCTTAATACATTCTACAAAACTACTTTTTTGTACAGTAGTTGATGTCAAGGGGGTGATTTGAGTCTCCATACGCTTTGAATCACGCATGTGTAGAAGCATTTATTTCTGTCAGCCATCTTTTATGACTCACTCACTATGGCAACCTTGGCAGGATAAACAACGCGCTATTGCACCACAATTACCCTTCACCGCTCAGTTTCCCCCAGATTTAGCCTAGATTGTAACATTTGTCAACGGAATAGGTTCTCAGGGTAATGTTAATGGCATGGTGCTCGTGGCTGCAGACTCTTAATTCTATGCATATTTGTTTATGTAAATTTCTTTATGTATATTGCGTTTACAACAAATTGTCTCAGCATATCTGTGTACACATAATCAGTATTGGACATGGAGTGCACAAGCTCGAAATAAACCAATCAATCAGTCTTAAGCTCTCTGGCTAACGTTTGCAGCACAGTTCTAGCGGCTGCAGATGGAGCCTCAGACCGCCAGTCCCTGAACCCATAACCGGAATGTCAATGTGACCCGTCTGACTGGAGGCCGGGAGGTTCCTGTCCACACATTTCAGACTCTCCAAATCACTTCTGATCGCTGGAAAGATATTCTTTAAAGGTAAAGTCAAGTCTCTGTATTTTACACAATTTGACTCATACAGCAGTGATTTATCCTAGTGAGGTTGCCATAGTGATTCGTAAAAGATGGGCATGTGCAACTCATATCATACAGAGTCAAATCACCCCTTGATACTTGATCCTACCGAGTCAGTAAAGCTAGCGTTTAGCATTAGCTCACCTCTGACCCCTAATGCCTCTAAAGCCCTTTCTGTTTTGCCCAAATATGGTCACTTCTACTTCTAAGAACGTGGCATGGTAACATAATGGTTTCAAAACAACAGTTCAGTAAAACTATTTGACATCGTCACACCCTGGATGACATATATTTAGCCTGAAATTTTATGTCTTTTTCTTCAGTCGTAAATGAAATGAAAACGACAATATTATAATTTGTAAACATTAGTACAGGTGCTAAAATGTCATAAATGAGGTTGATTCCAGTCAAAACCTCAGCTGTACATCTTATGAATGAAAATCCTCCAGTTCCATTTTCAGTTCTAATAAAAATCTTCATGGCTGTCACATTTTCATGCCTCAGGTAAAATAGGCCATGATATTGTGTAACATTAGATGTTTTTCCAACATAAACGCCTGGTCTCTGAAACATTAAATAAGGATGAATCACCCATTTATTAATGTCAGAGAGGATATTTATACATGCTGCACAGATCTACGGTTCACTGCACTTCATATGGTACTAGATATACACTGTACATGATTGAGTATAAAACCACGACTTTTTCATAATCTGACAGAATCTAGTTCTTTTCCATTTCAGATGCATTTTCTGTTACATACATATCCTGTATGTAACTTCTTGATTCTTGAGTTGAAATAAAGAGAGACCTGACAGGATGTTTTACAATTTTGAGTATTAGTAGAAGTAATAACCACATTGAGGGAAAATAGTAGCTTAAAGATAAAAATGTTCACATCTACATTTATTAGTCAATTACTTTGATTGTGAATATTAAATGATATGATTTATTCTCTGTGGTATTTATTACCTTGACTCAGATATTCAGCTCACCAGTTAGATTTTTAAGTTTTAGGTTAACCCATAAAGACCCAATGCTAATTTTGTGGTAGTTTTCTATATTTAACCTTTCTTAAGTGATTTATCACCATTTACTCTACGATTATCCTCTATACTGTGCACTTTTAAGCGAAAATCGGGTATTTTTCTGTATTATTTCACTGATTATGTAGATGTTCATTTACGCTCAGATTTAAGTTTAGTTTTACTATATCGAAAAGTAATATTTTCTGCAAAATATATAATTTACTTAACATCAAATAAGTGTTTCCATCCTATGTCATTGATCAAACTCTATGGGTTTTATTAGTGAATCAATGTTGTGAAAGTTGACGGTGTTTCCATGGTAACTATGGAGCCTCTGAATGTCCAAATGGGTCATATCTGATGACCATGAAAAGACAACAAACTGCATTTTACACCAATTATTTACATGTATTGATAGGATTAGTGGATCAACACTTATTAAACATTTTAGATCAATAGATGATTTTGGTCACCGGTGACCAAATTTAAAATACTTGTTTTATTACATTTATTACTTAAAGTATTTCCAATCCAATTTTATTCATAAAGCACTTTAAAAACAACCGCAGTGAACCAAAGTGCTGTACAGAGGGTGAAAAGCCCAATAAATGAAATAAATAAAAGCGTTAAGAAATAATAAAATCAACAAATTAAAACAAGTTAAAATATAAAGCAGAAAAAAAATTAATAATACATTTTTGTTAATTTTTGCTTTTTGCTTTTCTGCATTTACATGAACCTGCATACAGGATAAATTTCTTGTATCATGCAAACTTTACCTGGCAGTAAATCTGTTTCCACGCTCAAGAGATATTTTCATATTATAACTGGGAAGGTGATAGAACAGGAATAAGAGGATAATCTTAAGAGACTGGTTGTAAAATGGGATAAGACATGTGAGTGATCACTTCGAACTGCATGCCAACATTCTTTTTAAACCCTCTGATGCTACAAGTGCTGATACACAACACCAGAGCGGAGAGGATCACACAGTTGTCATGAGTTTGGCGTTGGTTTCTGCAGCCTCTAGGGGGTGAGGTGAGTTTGGCCGTGCAGCTGACGGATGTGTGCAGCACTCTCTGGGTGTGTTTGTGTCTGTTTTCAACAACCTCACTTCTAAAGCCACTTCCTCCTGCTCTGCACCAACAGAGGAAGAAGACAAAAATGAAGACAAACCTGTAAATAAAAAGGAAGATTGACTGAGAGAAAGAAAAGAGCGAATACATGTCTCTCAGTTTTTGGGGAGTAACGAAATACATGTAATGGGATTATGTATTTAGAATACAAACTATGAGTATTAAATTGCAGTTACAATTTTAATACATGGTAATCAGAATACAGTTAGATTTTTACTTTTTTGTTATTTTCTATTATTTCACAAATCCAGTTTCCCACGCATTTCCCATAATCCCTTAATACAATATGCGATGCAAGTATTCTGATGATTGGTGTTGAGTGCAAGTTGTGGGAACAAGTCAGTCCGTCAAGTCCAGGTCAAGATAATGGAGGCGGAGTCAGAGTCAGAGGCGGGGCCAGAGCTGGTAGATAAGAGCCAGGGCAAGAAGAACGCACACCTTTAGAAACACAAGCAGTACTTCACCTTAAAGAAAGATAAGGAAAGAGAACCATTGGTTGTATAGTAATAGTGAAATGCCATATATACTCATGTATTATGTATATTGTATACACATGTTTACAACCAATGTCTCCATGTATAAGTCTCTATGTATATTTCTCCATATATATTTCTACATGCATATTTCAAAATGTATATTTCTCTATACATATGTTTGTGTAAAATTCTCTGTGTATATAGTGTTTACAGCAAATTCTTTATGTATATCTGTGTACATATAATGAAATGCACATAGTAATTATGATACGTGGAGCTCAAAATTAACAATAAAATGAAATGAAATGAAATGAAATGAAATGAATGAACCACATATTACCATGTAGTACAACAAGAACACAGATGTCAATGTTTGAATATTGGTACTTTTTTCTTGTCTTCTTTTCTATAACCAGACAAAACGCCAATAAGTTCCTTTGGGTTGTACTAGTACGTCACATGTTCATATGTGTTTATGAGGCTTAGACCTAATACATTCATCCAGCTCTAAAACAGAACACACAACAATCATTCTGTTGACAACAGAGGAAACATGGTGTGATTTGTTCCATTCAAATGGTATTAAAATTCAAGAAAATGTGAAAGTAATTCAGATTATGATACTCAGAACTGAGTAATGTAACGGGTTACAGTACAGATTACTTTTTTAGGCATGTACTCTGTAATGTGTAACAGAATACATTTCTAAGTAACCCTCCCAACACTGATGTCTCTGATGTCTCATTGTGTCGCTGACGTGCTTTTATTCTGGGGATAATGGAAGTAAGCACCAAAAAACCATCTCACAAAATGATGAAAAATGCAAAGATTAATATTTGAATATAATCCTGTACGTTGCAGGAGATGTAAAAATGTCATGGCATGACATAATGTAGGGGAGTTTTAAAGAGTGTCGCATGACTCCAAGCCGTAGGGTCTATGTTTCATGAATCGTGAGTACAACAGTTGCATGCATTTTGAGCTGAAAGGCTGATACTACTCCGAGTCCATTCTTTAGCTCATGTTCTGTCAGTGTGCAGCGAGGAGCAGGTAAGCGTTCATACATGGCTGATCCGAGACATAACACCAGCTGCTGTAGCGTTTTAACCCAGGACAAACCGGCTCGCATGCTACAGGTGGTTATAGAATACTACAGCGAGTTTGTACATCGGATTTCACTTAGACACTGATTGTGTGGCATAAATAGGCCAAAGATAATTAACCCTCTGGCAGAGACGATTATAAAGCTCCCGAGTGACGCCCAAACACATCTGGGAAATAATTATTAGACGACTACGACAAAAGTAGTTGGAACAGATAAAAATCAAGTTTTTTTAATGTGTCTATAAAGTGTGTCAAAAATATGGCAGAAGACTTATGAAATATTTACTGTACAGTTTTAATTCACAGTAATGAATGAATTAAACCTGTAATAGAATAATATTCATATCCCCAAAGTTCAACCTCAGCCTGTTTTCTGCTCCTCTTTGCACACTTTTCCCACTGCACTTTATTTTTTCAAATTGCACTACCTCATTTAAATCTTGATACACCTTTGTAGAAAGTTTATTTTTACTTATTTAATTATTTAAACTCTGTTTTAGTTGTGTTTATTGGCATTTGTTAGGAGGAACAGGGAGTGCATAGTTTAAAAAAACTGATGTAAAATTCCTTGGATTCTTTTTGAAGACACTTGGCAAATAAAGACTATTCTGATTCCGATTCTAATAAAGATACCAGATGTATTTTAAGTTAATGACAAGAAAAGAAAAATCAACAGCTTTGTGGAGAATTAATGCTGTCACTGCCACTTTTTTGTGATATCTCTTTAATTCTGTTATTCTATTCTATTCTATTCTATTCTATTCTATTCTATTCTATTCTATTCTATTCTATTCTATTCTATTCTATTCTATATGCTGTGACAAAAAACACACAAAACTAAGCACTAAGTTTACAAGTAAAATATGAAGCTTTACCACAGTTTAAGTCACTAATAAACACAACTTATAAAATATAATTGTACAAGTCAAAAATCTGGTTGGCTGTAGCTTCCAAGATACAGTATTGGGCCTAAATTTGTTACTTCAAAACACTGTCACTTTACAGGTTCTTTATACTGGAAGATGTATAAACGTATAAATATATAGATGAATAAATGTACATAAACCAATATATACATGTAATAACACCATCATATGTCATGAAAACATCACCTTGCCATCACTTTTATCATTGTTTTCCAAATTCAACTTATCAAATTATCTAAGATTTAGCACATTTAATTAAAAAAAAAAAAAACATATATAGAGACCAGTATAAAACACATTCCTCTTCCTCTACACTTTATTAAGAATAAATCACAGTGTCGTAATCATTTCATGAGAAGACATAAAAAAAAAAAAAAATTCTCCAACTTTACAGACAACAACATAAATAACCTCAATTTTATGAAAGTTTATTTTCAGAAAACACAGTCTGTTTAGGCTGAGATCTGTCTTCTGCAGATGTTTTTTTTTTCCCTGCAAAGACATTAAACTCTTAAAGAAGTAACATATAAATTAAAAACATCTGATCTATTCCAAGAGCAGAATATTAAAAGTTCATGTTCAGTCACTGTTTGTACTTAAGTTATATTAAAAATCACAGGGGTTCTAATACTTCTTTCCTAACTTGTGTGTTATCCATCAGCGTTGAGACTGATCTCAGCAGAATGGTGCCATCTTTTGGCAGCGGATCTTCTGCTGGATGTTTGGCTTGTAAAAAAAAATAAAAGAAGCGCTGAGACCTGAACATGCGAACACTGTCCCTCCCCTCCCACAAGGCTTGCGTGAGTAGAGAAAACTGACTGTGTGTGTGCATATGTGTGTGTGTTGGGGTTGGCTTGGCTTACAGCCACCTCCTTTGCCTATTCCCGCCCCCTTCCCTCAGCCCTCTTCTTCTTCTGTGTGTCTTTTTTGCTCTCTCTCCGCAGGCACAGGAAATCCACAGCGAAGAAGGCAACACCAACACAGACAGAGAGAGAGAGAGAGGGAGAGGGAGAGAGAGAGAGAGAGAGAGAGAGAGAGAGAAGCTGGCTGATCAAGGACTGGTTGTCACGCGAGCGAGCCGTCTGTCAATCTCCCCCCCCTTGCTCTTGACAGGGCGCTGGCGGCCGGCCAAAGGCTTGCGTGCAAGCCGGCGAGCCACATTAGCCCATAAAGAATTTCATAATAGCAACAGCTGTTAAATATTGATGACTGCTGGCAAGCGCTCAATGGTGCTCCGCAAAAAGGTTAAGCCTGCACTGTAATGGAAGCTAATACTTCATTATGCCACAGATCAAATGTCCGGATCTCGCCCTGTCCAAATCCAGCCCTTACTATTTCAACTTTTTTTTCTTGTTTTTGCAATGTGGCTTCAAGTGGAAGGATCGCAGGGAAGGAGAAGAAAAAATAAAAAAGATTCACAAAAAGAAAGTTTTCATTCGCCTCTAAAAAACAAAGTGCACTCTCTTCTAGCGGCTGTAACTGAACGCACACAGTGTAGCATGTCTAAATACTTTAATGATTCAATCTTGAATTGTGCAGGACATCAATATTAACATGGGTTTGAGCTGTGTAATCGCTCTGGTATTGTTTTATTTTTCCACTGTGACATATACGATTACATTTGAAGGGATACTGCCAGGATTTAACTCCCCTTTGTTACCAAAACAGCAGCTCCGATAAGTACTTTTCTTGGAGGCCGGGCAGGAATCGCAAATATTCATCTTTCAGAGGAGATTAAAACGTAAGTGAGTGATTTTGTGGGGAGCGTGTGCAAAGGGGGAAGCCTATCTTTAAAAGGGGGGGGCGCACTCAACATCTGAATACAACCCAAACAAAGGCCCTGGTTGTGCGCCTAGATACCGACGTAAAAGGGAAGTGATATTATGACAAAGCAAATGGGATCACACAGAATGGAGGTCTGGATGTAAACTCAATTGTTTCCACTTCTCTGTTTTGGTTGGCAAGCACATGCACGAGTCACCATGTTGTACCGGAGTAATATGTCTTCAACACGAGCCCTTGGGCAAAACAGACTTGTATGGTGAATTCTCCATGCGGGTACACTGCTACTGTATGTGGCTTGACTACACAGCGCACAATAAAAGTGGCGCCATGTACTACACACACAAACAGAAGGGCTATTATAGCAATCATAATACGAAACTCGTCTAATTGACTCTAAAAATAGACAACGTGACTTATTGTCTTCGTGTGGCGCACATGTTTTATGTGAGCAGTGGGAAACGGCTTTTTTTGATGCACTCACTCAAAGAGTAACACACATCCAGAGCCAGCTTAAAGGGGGCTGTCTAAACACTCCTAAATTTGGCTCGTCGGGCCTTGGGAAAATTAACCACAACACAAGGCTGATGTGGTGCAATATTTATACAGACAATTAGAAAAACTAACAAAACGCAAATGGATGGAGACCCAAGGAGAATGCCGTTGACTGTGCAGCTTCTCTGTCGACACACACAGACTACATTCAGGCATGTGTTGCGTGAGATGAGCCAGTTATGCAGGAAAGCTTTTTTATTTGACTGTACCCAAATGAATGAAACAGTGTTATTTGTAATTGAAGACAACAAAACGCTCCAGTCTTCCTGCAGTTGCCAGGGATCCGACATGCTCCGCCATCCGAACGTCAACCCTGGCCCTGGCCCCGGGTCCACTCGGTGGGGGTGAAATCAGGATACAAACTCTCCCATGAGTCACATATATCTGAGTATGGAGGTGAAACCATGGTGCACACGCTCATAGTGGATGGATATAGAAACCAATGTGGAGTTGAGGGGAAACTCTATTGTTAGAAGAATAATCTAGTGTCCCTGTAACTCGTCTCCTTCCTCTGAAAGGCAAACAAAATCTAATACAGTCGTGGAAAAAAATTATTAAGACTATCAAAAGTAATCAAAAACAAAGGTTATGCAATCAAGTACTGGAAAAAAATTTAAATCGTTGAGTGACCCATCTCAAGTATTTCCCTTTTTGGAAGGAAGGAATAAGGAATAAGGAAGAAAATATAAAAGAACCTGTGGTTTTAGTAACAAAACAGTTGCAGTGGTAAATATTGCAGAACAATAGTTGTGGAAAAAATTATTAGACCATCAAAAGTCATCAAAAACAATGGTTATGCAATCAAGTACTAAGTCCTGTGTGTATCATGTGACTAAAACAGACACGAATGAAAACATGGAATGTCTAAAAGCACTGCTTTTGTCAGTACAATGCCATATATATTGATATAAGAACTTATGTGATTTTGGTTATTATCAAGAAAACATGGAAAATGGATAGATATCAACTCTGAAATTAAACTACTGTGAAATATTTTTGTTGTTATCATTATATTTGTCCAAACAAATGTACCTTTACTTGTACCAGGCATTAAAATGAACATGAAATTGAAAAAACAGGGTGGATAATTTTTTTTTCCAAAAATGTATGTCTTAGCCCCAGTTATACAGCATGCTAGTTTTGAAACATATGCTAACAACAGGTACCTTAGTTGACTGCCTTTTTACAAAAGAGATTCATTAGCATCTATTTTGAGTGTTTTTTTTTTTTTTAAATTCCTTGTTTAATTCAAGTCAACTATTTCCTCTTTTTTTTCTACTTTTTAGGCTCTATTAGCTCTTAGCTTCTTAGCTGCTAAGTGCTAATCACCTCATTAGCTAAGTTCTGCTGCAGCATATTCATTAAAATTCTTAGTTTGTTTTAGTGATGTTGGGTTTCAAACCTGTTTTTTTTTTACACTGAGAATGGCTGGTCATGTAAAACTACAGTCACATGACATATTCTTTTCTTTTTTTTCCTCAAGTTTTACCGTCCCACTTGTTGTAAACATACTCAAGTTCCTCTTCTAGCTTCTATTGGTTCAAGAACTGATGTCATATCATTTTTTCCGCAACTGTATTTCAACCTTCCTGTTTAATTCAATATGTATAGTTTGACATTTATGTTCTATAAGTCTACTTGTTTTTTTGTATGTGCGCAATCTTTCCATGTATGTCTGTGT
>JAPTGZ010000014.1:1416972-1429608 GCA_029814645.1 Fowleria isostigma
GATGTACCTAATGATGACCTCAGATAAATAAAAAAAAAATATTACTCTTGTTCTGAACTATCCCAAAATCAGTTAATTTTTAATAAGATATTGAGGCCAAAAATTGGACAGGTGTAGGTGTCAGAGCATTTGATCTTGAAAACTTGCCTGTAAATGGTCTTCTATAGTGCTATAAATAAAGACACTGTGTTAAATGTGTCGATCTTAGTGATTTTTCTAATCCACATGGGGTTTTTTTATGAATCTGAGTCTCATTCTAGGTTTCGTGTGTAACCCATTGTGTCCACTTGCGCTCTATGTAGAACCTGCCCAGTTGATTGAGTGGTTTTGCAAGTGATTTTTGCAAAACATTCTGCCTGGTATATTTACATTGATTCACAAAATGCACCTGTGAGAGAATAAAGAGATATTAAAATAATAGTAGTGTGTCATTTTCGTGTCCTTTTTACTGTGTTACATGTGGATTTTTGTATAAAAATAGTTTCTCTTTTATCTTAGTGAATATTTATTTTTGAAATAGACCCAAAGTGCTTCCAAACTTGCGTCATAATATTAGTCTACATCTGTTCTGAAGTTTTACCCCCTCGGTCCTGTTTTTAGGACCAGTTTCATTGAAGTGCCCAGATATATATATATAAAAAAAAAAAAAAAATACAAGAAAAACATTTGTAAGGTGAAAGGAACATGTATTTTAGAACATTAGAACATCACTTTTAGGACATTACAACAACATAAGTGCTGATCTAGATACCTGTCAACATCCACATTAACCCTTTAACATCATTCCATACATTAGTACCATTACTTCATGGTACCTAAAAAAGCAGGTACACTCACTGTTCATACAGAGGTGGACCTTACAAACCCTGGAGACCACATTGGACCTGAGATAGTTCCCTCACTGTCCTCACTGGAACTGTTACTGTCACTGTCTTGTAATGTTTGTGGAAATGACCAAAAATAGTCACTTCTCGATAAAGGGTTAAGCTCTAATAGCATCATAATGGTGGTTACAAACAGCACGGCAATGCTGCAGGAGGCACTATAAATGTGGAAAAAATTTCAGACGAAATTTTGCAGGCTAATTTAATTGATGTAAACAGTAAGTAACATTCAGTCATCATATAATTTGATTTGTTGGGGGATTTATGTTACTTGAAGAGACAGCTGCTTCCAAAAATCCTGGATGAAATGCATGATGAGATCATGTGCATCTGACATTAGTTTCCAAGTTGGAGACAGAAATGTAATCAAACATAAACGCATACATGCATCTGTCAAAACTCTTCAGCACCAATAATGGTTAGCAGTATGTTTAAGAGAAAGGGAAACTCCTTTAAGTGCTTTAAGCTGAATATCTTATGTGCATCATGCTTTTCTGACAAACCTCGCAATTATCGCCTCCGTACTAATGAACCCTGTGTAAGTAAACCACTGTTGGAGCTCAGCGGCATGTAAACTTCCACCCTGGAACTCCACAGCTGAGACCTGTGGGCAACACGGCAGGACCTGCTTCACAGCTGCAACCCTATCTGCCACTCCGGTTCTGGCTTTCCATGTTGTCGCGTATATTATAGGATTACGGGACATGCTTCTCTGTGTGAAGACATGATTACGCTTAGCACCCACAACTGCTATTTTCTGCTAATTGTCTCTACGTTTATGCTCATTTTTATTCTTTACAATACCATTAATACAACCGCAAAGCAGAAAAAGCATATTAGAAAAGAAAGTTGTGGTGTTAAACTGTATCTGACTTTTATTTCATTTGGACAGTTTCACTTGTCATTTTATTTGTAAATATTCATCAATTCCTTACATTGAAGCTGAAACATATTCAAGAAAATGTTGGAATAGATGCGATTTCGGGATAATACAGTAAAATAAGAATAGTAGTTAACTAATAACTATGTAATTTGAAAGGTTAAGGTCTAGAAAATTATTAAAATGATACAAAATAATGTTTTTTAGTAAGATTGACAAGGATTTGGTCTCATACTGTATGAAGAACCAAGACACATCTAGAACAGGGAGAACCACATGGATCAGGATTAGGACATGTTTTTTTCCCTTATTCCCATCTTTGTAACTAGAAGCAGTGTCTTCACTTAAAAACCTGTACCGAAAACAAATACCACCAGCTCTGGCTGTGTGGCAATAAAAGTTCTATTCCAAGTTCTATTCTTTCCCCCTACTTTTTTGTCTTGTTTAGTCATGTTTGTTTTGTCAAATTGTGTCTCATTCTTGTCATTTGTGTCTCCTTGTCATTATATTCTTGAATTGTAATATTTTTTTTTGTTCACAATCAATCAGTCATCATTCATCTAGAGCTGATAGAACCACACAGAACAGGTTTGTCAAGCAATTCATTGCATTATATTACTTTTTTTTGGCCTAATTTTCATTTCTTCTTCAAATTTTTTTTGTCTTATCTTTGTGTTCTTTTCATCCCATTTTCATCCCATGTTTGTTCAACTTTTGGCTTTTTTTTTGTCTAGTTAGTTTTTTTTTTGTCTTGTTTTCACTTATTTTTTTGTGTTGCTTTAATAATTTTATGTTCAGAATGAATTAACCATCATATACAAAGACCTGACAGAACTAAATGGGCATGGGTTGGTGTGGAGAACCTTCTTCCAGCTTTACAATACAGAGTTAAAACCTGTTTGGACTTTATTGAAACTGAACAAAGCCTTATTTTAACTAATTATCCAAAGGACTCCTCTGGACTCACACCAGGGATGGACCAGGACTGAGCAGAAACATGGATTATGCTCAGACCAATCGGTGTCTAGGGCTTTTTTTTATGCTCCAGACCAAAGACAAAAAGAAGCATCCAGAAGCCCGGGTCTGTCATAGTCTGGGGTCAAAGGTCACTTGTATGACACTTCATTAATGCTGACATTGATCCATCAAGACCCAGTGATATTTTTGGAGCAGTTCAAAAATATTTTTTTCTTCTATATTTGACTTTTCTTAAGTGATTTATCACCATTTATTATACTATTATTATTACTGTGTTTTGTGTTTTTTCAGTGAAAATCCAGTATTTTCCTAAATTTCACTCACTGATCATGTAGATGTTCATTAAAGCTCAGGTTAAAGTTGAGGGTTAAGATATTAGAAACAGAAAAAACTAAAAAGAAGTGTCTTTTTTGATCAAATCTATCATTAACTGAATACAAACCCCGTGTGTCCATCCACTGTCATTGATCCAACTCCATGGGTTTTACTGGTGAATCAATGTTGTAGAAGATGACAGTGTTTCCACGGTAACTACAGAGCCTCTGAATGTCAGAATGGGTCATATCTGATGACCATAAAAAGATGATAAACTGCATTTTACAGCAATTACTTGCATTTATACATATTGACAGGATTAGTGGATGTATTAAACAGTTTATACGAGTGGATGCTTTCGGTCGTCAATGGATGTTTGGGTTTTTATGGGTTAACAATGAGATCCTGGAGCAACAAGATGACAACTTTTCCAGGGACATCTGGGCATATTTCAACAAGACAATACAAAACCACATCCTGTGCATATTGAGGAAGAAGAGGGTGCGGGTGTTGGGATTTGTCTGCCCACGACAACGAAGATGCTATATTGCTGCAGACTCAAAAGCAAAAAGAATGGACTACAATTCTACTTAAAACACTCAATGTCCACAGAGCATAGATTGTAGATAGTTTGCTGTCATACATTACACTTTCCGGTCAACTTTTTTGGAAATATGTTGCAAAAATCAAAACATTTCATGAGGTAAAATAGTTAAATAGCACCGTGTCGTACTGTTTTTAATGTAACACAGGCCAAAGATAACTTATTAATCACTGTTTTCACTTTTAATGTCATCATACTTTCTCATCATTCTTTTTCTACTTTGGGGTTGAATTCTCTGATGCCACAATAAACCAACAGGGTTTCATCTTGTCAAATCTGAAAATGTGGTGCTGACAGGGATGTGAGATGGCAGTATTTATTGGGTGCAATGCTCTTAAAAACACACTGTGGTTTCTAACCCAGACACCGAAACTGAAGTAGCTGCTTTGTCCGTTATAGGCTCCAAAGTCAACTACAGCATCATGGTTTTGGTTTAGTGCAGCATGAATCTTTATAAGTCACATATTTTACCTCTCTGCTCTTACTGAGAGTTACAGTCCTGGAAAAAATTATTAGACCACCCTATGTTTTCTTCAATTTCTTGTTCATTTTAATGCCTGGTACAACTAAACATACATTTGTTTGGACAAATATAATAATAACAACAAAAGTATCTCATAGTAGTTTAATTTCTATCCATTTTCCATGGTTTTCTTGATAATAACCAACATTTTCTGTCTGTTTTAGACATATGATACACACAGGAGTTAGTACTTGATTACATAACCATTGTTTTTGATTACTTTTCATGATCTAATATTTTTTTTTCGTGACTGTATACCTTTAAATAAATGTTTACCTCCTGAGACCCAGGAAATGTCAGGAAAGTACAAGTTTTGTCTTTTTTTTTTTTTTTAATTAAAGATTTGCATTTATTGGAAACATCATGATGCAACAGTTTTTTCAGATGCATTTTTAAAAATTTTTATGGCATGTCCTTTGCAGTGGACAGTTCTTATTATACTTATATACGTCTTCCTACTCCTTTTTGACCATGCGAGATTTGGTTGTACTTGAAGGCAGATTCTGTTCATTTAAATGTTATTTTTTTTCATTTTATTTGGTTTCTTTATAATAATAAATAAATAAGTAAGTAAGTAATAAAGCTTTGAAACTCTTGCCCACATATCTGGACAGAAAACCTATAGCTGGGTCTTAGGAGGTTAAGCATATTTAACTAATTAAAAATAAATACTATTTATTTTTCTTGCAAGAAAAGAAACTGCAACAAGACTCTTCAAATCAAACATGCACCATGCGGACCGGCTCTCCTGTATTTTCTGCTTGCAGCTGATTTTTTTTTTTTTTTGAGCAGGACCACAAAAATTCCTGTGCAATAGCTTCAGGATGTCTAGGATGAGAGAAATATCTGTGATTTGGAAAAGTATTAGCAGATCAAAATATTGTGGCGTCACTGCATGTGGGCAACTCACGCAATGCACTGGAAGTCTCTGGCTCTCCTCCTTAACATTTTTCTTTTTTTACTCATTGTTGGTGTAATCAGATGGGATATGTGCTCTCAGCTGAGGGAAGGATTCATAGTTTTACATCCTGTCATACAGATGACTAATGGAGCAACTTCAGCAATGATATCTTCCTTATTTTCTCTCATGCACTGAAAAACAGATACTGGAAATTAAACTGCATTCCGAAATCGAAGAGGAAGAAAAGTGAGTAAAAAGGGATAAAAAGGAAGTGTTTGAGGCCTTTATTGCCATACATGATGCAAACATTAACACAACCACAGAGTTTTAACATAACCATACAAAGAGGGTTGTCAAGTCTCGCTTGCGGAGACTTCAACAGGACAGGTTTTAACCATCCATTCAGAGGCCAGTGTCCCGTTACACACATACACACTCAGCACACACACACAAAATAAACACACCAAATAACCACATCCTCCTCACCCAACAACAGTACTGCAACTGTTTCTCATGTGACAGAAGGGGGGGTGGTGAGCTGTTGAGCTGAGGGAGTGGCAGGGAATAGCGTGAGAAGACCTAATGCAGTGTTTCAGCCCCAGATGGGTCACATCAGTAGCCCGCAATCAACAAATTTGGCCCTGCCAAGTTTACACGCTTTATATGTCAAAAGGGACAGCGCAGGGAAAAGAGAGAAACCTGTTCCTTCTTATTTTACCCCAACGCTTGTCTTTATTGGCGGCCTCAGCTTATAATTATTAATTACAGTGGTTTTTCCATTGTAGATGAAAAAGAAGAAGGAGGAGAGGGAGAAAAAGGGGAGGAAAAAAAGAGGAGAAAAGTAGAAGGAAAAAGAAAAAGAGCTAAAGAAAAAAATTAAAATGACTAAGAGTATCACTGTAAGCCCTCATGTCAAATATCCTTACAAAATTAATTAGGATGCATTTAAAAATATAAGTAAATATAAGTACAGTATAGTCAACTCATTTGGAGATATTGTTGAATGTGTGAATAAATGTAAGTTAAAAGGATTTAAATGAATAAGTTTTAGTTATGATCACACAGTGTAAGTTTGGATGAGTTGAGGGGTTCTATTTAATGAGAAAAGTGGTTGCTTTAAAAAAACTTAACTAATGATTGATGAAGTTTTTCAGTACATTTAATTTAAAAATCTTTTGTAATATCAAATGCATTGCATAGTTATTACTACTAAATATTTTTAAGTAAAAATCAAATTGGAATTTAGTGCACTGAACTTAATTATTTTAGTGTAATAACTATGCAAAGCAGTTGATTCTACAAAAATAATTGTAGGTTAAATGTACTTTAAAAGTTCAGCAGTCATTAGTTTTTTTTAAACAGCTTTTTTTTTCTTTTTTTTTTAAGTAAACCCAACTTATCTAAGTTTACAGTGTAGAGAAGAAGAACAAGGAGGGGAGGAAAAAAGAGTAGAAAAGTAGAAGAAGAAAAGAATGCAAAAAAAAAAATCAAATGAAGATGAGTCCGCTGTAAACCCTGATGTCAAATATGCTTAAAAAAAATAATTAAGATGCACTGATGACATTACTAGAAAACATTAAGTATAGTCAACTCATTTAGAGATATAGTTGAATGTGTGAATAAATGTCGAAGTTAAATAGATTTAAATAAATAGGTTTAATTATGACCATACAATGTAAGCCTGGATAAAATGAGTTTACTTTTAAAAAAGTTAGAAAAATGGTTGCTTTAAAAAAATTAAGTAATGATTGATGATCTTTTAAGTACATTTATCTTAAAAATCTTTTGTAATATCTACTGCATTGCATAGTTATTACTACAAAATAGTTTAAATAAAATCAACTTGGAATTTAGTGCATTGAACTGAATTATTTAAGTATTTTTTAACTATGCAAAGCAGATGATATTACAAAAGATTTTGTTAAATGTACTTAAAAAGTTCATCATTACTCTCATTTTTTTAAGTAAATTCAACTTATCTGGGCTTACAGTGTAGAGACGAAGACAAAGGAGGAGGGGTTAAAGGAGGAGTAGCTCTTTCTCTTCATGCAAATCATTTGTGACAGATGTAACGATGCAAAAGACATGACAAGACAAAACAAACAAGAGAGGGAGACTTGATGATGAGAGAAGGTGTTGTCTATTTGATGAGATGTAAGCCACAGAGAGAATGAACACATGGATGATGGGAGGTTCAGTAGCTTTCCAAAAAACAGATGGTATAAATGTAAAAATAATATACTGTATAAATGTCTCTGGTTGATCTGGTAAAGTTATGATGAACACACATGTCGCCTAAATCACAGTTTCATTATTAGGATACAACCAGGATAAAGAGGAAACATGCACAACCAGTTTCAGAAAAAACTACTTCTAAACTGAACGAAGAAATACTGTTCACTGTTTAAGGTTCCTGGTGTTTTACGGCAGGTTTCATTCAACACATGTCAAATGCTTCTTACTTACTTTATACCATGGGAATAGAGATCACACTTAACACTGATGATAGCCTGTAGAAGCTGTTTAGGAATGATTTTTGTGCCTTTTTAATACTGTACACATATTTCAAATGTTTTCCTGTTATAACCAACAAAATAATGGCATAAATTGTTAAAATTGCACTTTTTTTCTGCACAAATTTCCTTTTGTTCATGGTTGTTCGTGTTTTTCAAATTTGTTTAAAGGCTAGTTTGTAGATGTAAACATTTTGAAAATATAATTTTATTTTTTCACCCTAAAATACAGAAGTTAGAAATACAAATTTTGAAGTTGTGACATTATTTTCATGTTATTATGTTAATATTTTACTGGTTCAGTCCACTTCAGATTAAATTTGGCAGTATGTGGCCCCTGGAATAACATGAGTTTGAGACCTAGTACTTTTGACTTAATTTTTCTTTATCAGTGACTCAAACTTGGTAAAGCCTCATTACTTTAATTCTGAAGGCATTTAACTTGTAGACATAAAATCTGGGCGGCACCTTGAAGAACAAAAAAAGAGAATCACTGAAAGCTGAGCCAGTTTTTGACATAAAAGCTTAAAACAAAAATAAGTAAAAGCTTAAATTGCTCCATTCCCTCCTGCAGGAAGTGTTAGGCAAAAAGCTCTGTGGTCAGCCAATCCATTTCCTCACTGACACTAGTGATTATTACCAGCACCACAGAGCCATTTACGGCTGGCAAAACACCTTTGTATCTGTCCAAAGCGGTTAGGACGATCCTACGGGACACCTGGTGGTAACTTTAGATGAAGGGCTTCCCGATGAGTTCACTGTGGGGATGTTTAAACAAGGCAGATGATAATCTCAGTCTCTGAAGAAATGAAGCATGAGATAACTGCACTGCGCAAATCTGATGCATCCTGCTCCAAATTATCAGTGACAAATCACATACATGCATGCCTGCATTTGCACAAACACACACACACACATACACACAAACACATCCAGTACCAGACATACCAGCGCATGAGGAATCAGCGTCACGCACACAGACAGCGCTCTGTCTGTCATTCTCTTCCTGTAACAGTGTGTGGTCTTGTCATTCAGGCTTTGTTTCCACCGCGGCCTCTCATCTTTAAATAGTCTGCTATAATCTGTGCATTCAAGCACAGACACATCAAGTTTCAGACCAAGTTTTATGGTGCAACAGCGCGTTTTAAAATCCACTGTTCAGAGCAGAATGGGAGATGTGCGCCCAGATTGTTCCCGTAACTATGGAGACTTGACATCAGTGGAAAAGTAGCACAGTCCCGGAAAAATGTTAATTTACTCTGAGTGACTTATCATGCTTTAGTAAGTAATTCATCTTGTCGATAAAAGAGATCGGAAAAGAATAATGCCAGAATGATGAAGACAATAACAGCTTGTGAGATTTATGTCTGCAGTTTTGTGTTTATAATTGGTGATAATGATAGAGATAATGATCTGACAAATTGTTTGGGTGTTGGCTTGTAATAAAAAAAAAAAAGGGAGAAAATGTTCACAGAAAAACATTCAATTTTGGAATAAAGGGCGGTTCAATATGTTGATGCAATTCAAGGATCAATTCCCAGGCTAAAAAACAGGGAGAGAGGGTGGAGGAAAAAAGACTGAATAGGATCCTTGAGCGAGATAAAAAGGCTGAAGGACGGGGAAATGTCTTAAAACGAACAGAGAATGTGATTCAAAGTCTTTTTCCCACTGGACAATAAAACACTAAGAAGTATGTGTTAGTAGGAAGGAGAAATCCTTCTTGGCTCCACAGGACTGTGAAGGAGGTAGAGAGAGCTCCAGATGTGTCTCAAACATGCTTCAGATTTCATTGTGATACTTAGTGGGTCTTAGTGAAGCAGACCTGGGGTTTGTATTAAACCCAATCCAGTCTGGCGCATGTTCACACAGAACCAGATGGCTAACATATGCCTGATAACAACTCATGGCCTTAACTGTAACGTTACCCATGTTAAAGATAATTGTATGGACGAACACTTAGCATCCAATCATTTAAAAACTTATTTCAAAGCCACACTTTAAACCTGGATGGCAAATATATAAAAAAAAAAAAAACTTGATTAGAATGTACTTAAAAATGTGAGTTTGATAACATTACATGAAAATGTTAAGTAAAATCAATTCATTTGTAGATATCGTCGAATGCGTGTAAGTTTTAGTTGTGACCACACCTTGTTTTCTTCTGACCATGTAACTTGTCATCTGGACATGCTAGTCTCAGTGCTTTTTGTCAAAGATGTGACAGTGTGAGTATGCAGACGGTATGAGTCATGCATGTGTACAAGCATTTATCTGTCGGCCATCTTTTACGACTTGCTACAGATCCCTTTCTACGGTACTGCAATTGCCCTCCACCGCTCAGTTTCCCCTAGATTTATACCTCTAGCTCTCAGGCTAACATTAGCGGCATGGTGCTAGTGGCTGCAGACCGAGCCTCAGACCACTGGTTAGCTTTCAAGCTGTGTGGCTAACATTAGCAGTGCGGTGCTAGTGGCTGCAAATGGAGCCTCAGACTCAGCCGGTTCCTGCACCCATAACTGGCATGTTAATGTGACTGTCTGCCTCAGTAGGCATGTAAATTGACTCTCAAAATCACTTCTGATCACTAGAAAAATACTTAACCTTATAGGTAAAGTCAAGTCTTTGTACTTTTACACAATGTGACTCATGCAAAAGTGATTTGTCCTAGCGAGGTGCTGCAGTGAGTCGTAAAAGATGAAGGACCGAGATAAATGCTTGTATGCATGTGCGACTCACATTGTTCGGCGACTCACATCATCCCTTGACATCTGTGATAAGAGTTTTGGTGCTTATCGTACAAGATAGAAATCAAAAAGTTTCAGGTGGCTGTTGCCTATTGAGAATTGTTTGTTTTATGTGTGAGAGGAGTGTTTTGTTTTATTGTCCACCAGTTCCATCGACCTGTTCCACAGACATTTTCTCTTAGCTAGGTGTCTGCTAACTGACAAATCAAAGTTCTGAGTGGCTGTTGGTTATTGTTTGTTTTAACATGAAAATACTGTTTTGTTTTATTGTCCACAACATTATTTTTGTTTTATTGTTCACCAGTTCCATTGACCTGTTCTATGGACATTGTCTTAGCTAGGTGTTCACTAGCTGACTTGCTAGTTTTCTCAGTGGGGAGAGGGGCTGTAATACTGTAAGCCTGAGTAAGTTGAGTTTACTTTAAAAAAATTAAGAGTAGTTGCCGAAAAAAATTAAGTAATGATTAACAAACCTTTTAATTATATTTGACTTAAAATCTTAGTTGAATGCAAGTTAAATATACTTAAAAAGTTCAATCATCATCACTTAATTTGTAAGGCAACCGCTTTTCTCAGTTTTTTAAAGTAAACTCAACTTATCCAGGCTTACAGTGCGCCAATACGATGTTTAGCACAGAATCTCAGTTTCATATGACACATTTTGTAAGTTATTAAATCAGCCTGTTTTTGGTCTAAATCCGAACCCCCTGAGGAAACCACTCCACTGTATCCAAATGTATTTATTTTCCATATGACTCTCTTCAGATATCTGTGGACGTGAAGGCAATCTGCTCCAGCAAATGCAGGATGTAACACCTCTCTCATTTCAACACTTCTGTGATGCAAGAGTTAGCGCCTGACATCACCTCTCCTTTCCTGTCCCTCTCCTCTTCCCTTTGCTCGACGGCTTCTTCCTGTCTAAACATTTAGACATCATTATGCCACAACACAGAAAAATAGCACTCTCAAAAATAACACCTTCAAAGGCATTTCACAATATTTATTGGGCTTTCTAAATTTTCGTAAACTATTTGATATGTAATAATGTTGTGATTTGGTGAATTTTTTAATCATGTAATGCTCTCAGATTAACCCATAGAGACCCAAACATCCATCTCTGACCAAAAGTAGCTACTGATCTAAACTGTTTAATAACTGTTGATCCATTAATCCCACCGATACATGTAATTAATTGGTCATGGTCATTAGATATGACCCATTTGGATGTTCAGAGGCTCCGTAGTTACCGTGGAAACACCATCATCTTCCACAACATTGATTCACCAGAAAAATCCATGGAATTTGACAAATGAAAGTGGATGGAAATACTTGGTTTATGTTCAATTAATGATATATTTTACTCAAAAAGTCACTTTTTCTTGAGTTTTCTCAACTTTAATCTGAGCTTTTATAAATATCTTTATGATCACTAAATTAAATACGGAAAAATACCTGATTTATACTGATAAAATGCAAAATACAGAGAATAATAGCATATAAATGGTGAAGAATCACTTAAGAAAGGTTAGATATAGAGAACGTTTTACTTGGGAACTGACACAAAAGTAGCACTGGGTCTTTATGGGTTAATATTAGAGCTGCATAATTAATTGCAATTGCAATGTCAGCCTGGGCTGATGAATATGACCACAAAATGCAGCAAATTAAAGGTTGCAGATTCTGTATGATGATATAGTCAAATAGGTGACATAAAGTAGTGAGGAAAGTCATACCAAGTCTTCATTGGACACAAAATTAAGAAGAAACTGGAAAGATTTTGGTGGCTACAGGATCACAAAACAAGTGCTTATTTCAGTAAACTACATAAAAAGATCATGATGCAAGGGTAGAAAATGAATCTGACTGAAGATGTTCAACCCTTAAATACCTTAAACTATTTTTCTTTTGACTTCCAGTTGAATTTTTCTCTATGTTTAGCATTCATTAAGTGATTTATTACTACTTATTACAATATCATCTGATACATTTTGAATTTGTCTGTGAAGTTTATTTACTTCCAGGTATACTGAATTTACTCAACATGTACAGTACAGCACAAAAAATCTTATTCCAGCTTTATCTTTATTAATTTTGCAGGGTTGACAGGATTATACATATTTATTCTGTCAAACATATTTATTTCATATACAACAAGAACATATAGAGACACACAAAAAATTAACTTAACAGGTTCTAATGGTTAAAGTCACTATTTAGCACAGGGGTCTCAAACTCCAGTCCTCGAGGGCCGGTGTCCTGCATGTTTTAGATGTTTCCTTCTTCCATACACATAG
>JAPTGZ010000014.1:1451720-1468324 GCA_029814645.1 Fowleria isostigma
ATTATCAAGAAAACCATGGAAAATGGATAGATATCAGCTCTGAAATTAAACTACTATGAGATATTTTTGTTATTATTGTATTTGTCCAAACAAATGTACCTTTAGGTGGACCAGGCATTAAAATGAACAAGAAATTGAACAAAGCATAGGGTGGGCTAAACATTTTTTTCCACAACTGCATGTTAAGTGTACCTTTGCATATTTTAGCTAATTTTTGGGATATTTTATGACATTTTTTGTATTTTTTTTTCAGTGTACAGTCATGGAAAAAAATAATTAGCACATCAAATGTCATAAAAAAATAGTTATGCAATCAAGTCCTGACTCCTGTGTGTATCATGTGATTAAAACACAGAAAAGAAAACATAAAATGTCTAAAAGCACTGTTTTTGTCAGTACAGTTCCTTAGATATTGATGTAAGAACTTACGTGATTTTGGTTATCAAGAAAACCATGGAAAATGAATAGATATCCACTCTGAAATTAAACTACTATGAGATATTTGTGTTATCATTATATTTGTCCAAATAACAGTACCTTTAGTTGTACCAGACATTAACATGAACAAGAAATTGAAGAAATCATAGGGTGGTTTAATCATTTTTGTGTATTATGACTCTTATCATAGATGTGACCTCCCCGAGTCAGTAGCTTGGCAATGCATACAAGCGCATGCAAATCCTCCATTGAACCTTTAACGCTTAAAGAAATCGACCCTAACCAAATGTGAATTAATGATGCCAGTTGCTGCCACATCCAGAGCTGTACTGTGAAGAGACAGGACGGCTTTTCTTTATCCTCCAAATGTTTTTTGGCAACGAGAAGACAGAGCCTCACCTCCGCCTGTCCAAGCTGGATCGATCTGTCTTCCTCTTGTTTCTGTTTTTTCCCCAACACCTCTCTATCCTCTCATCACCTCTCTACAACGGGCAGGAAAACACAGTAACTTAGGTCGACAGGGAGTCAGAGGAGGAGACAGCAGACACAGAGAGGCGAAGGGATCGGTCAGTTGCCCTCCTGTTTAACTTCACTTCACTTTGTCTGAAAATGCTCAAATATAATTGACCCGGAGTCACAAGCGCGCAGCAAAACAATCCTTTTTCTCCTAGAGTGTAAATGTAAAAGTGGTGTAAAGGCAGTCCCCGCTAATGTTATTACCTGCTCTCTCGCTGTATAATCAAAGTTGACATTTTGACGCTTTCTCTACACAGACTGGACAATAATTCTTTACAAGCTGGAATGAGATTTTCCAGCTCATCAAATCTCAGTTTGTGTTTTTTGTCATGACATCACCAGGCCCGGGAAAGGGAGGCCACAAAACAGCCTCAATATGGCCTGGAAATTGACTGAGAATTTGGCCAGGAGAGGTTGCATGAGAAGGAGAAGGACTTGAAGTAGCAGGGAGGAGAGGCTTGCCAAGAGAAAAGGCTCGGGCCTGAAGGCTTTTGGCAGGTGTTTTGTGTCTGTTATCCATCCAGCTGCTGACTGAAAACATGGACGGCGTTACAAGAGATTCTATTAGCTGCAGAGACAGATTGTAATCTCTGTAATCTCCTATCAGAACTAAGTAATTTTCGCTGAATGGAAGTGAGCTGAAAAACATCTTCCAGACGGCTTTAAACAGAGTGTAAATTATATTGTAAATGATCCAGGAAATGTCAAAGAACAGACTAGTAGACAGATGTGGTGTTTTTTTTTCTCATTTAATAATAATAATACATTTTATTTGTAACAAACTTTACATTTGACACTAAATCTCAAAGTGCACAATAAAAGCAACAATATAAAATAAAACAACAGATAATGGATTTTTCTTTGTAAATTTCTTTCCTACTTTCTTATTATTATTATGTGTGTTATGTTTCTTGCTTTTCATTTACTTTTTACTGTATTTACTGGCATTATTTATAACATATGTTTACTTTTTTTTTTTTACATTATTCTTTTTGGTGCCTATGATTTGTTGTGTTTTATTAGTATTTTTCTCTTTATTGGGTACATTTATGCTCTGTATGTTGTCTTAAAGTTAGTTTTGGTGTACTAATGCATGTTTACAACTAATTTATTTGACATAACTGCAAACATACACATTAAAGTAGTGAAAATGGAGATGGGAGTAAATAAGTTTTACTTTTTCTCACTCCCTTTAGGACTACTAGGTGTATATTAATAGTGAATTACTGTATATTTATGTATATTGTTTACACATAGTGATATTGTTTTGTCTTGGTGCCTATAATCTGAAGTGGTTTATTGGTGGGGTTTTTTTCCTCTTCATTAGGTACATTTATGTCCTGTATGTTGTGTTGAACTTGACTTGGTGTAGATTTCTCAATGTGTTAGATATCTCTATGTATGTTGTGTTTGCAATAGATTCTCTGTGTACGTCTGTGTACACATAATGAGATGTATATGATCAGTGTTTTACATGGAGTGCACAGGCTCAAAATAAACCAAATAATAATACAAAAAAAAACCCTTTAACAAATAAATCTGAATCTCAGTCTTAATTGTCTATGTCAGCAGTCTCGGTCACTCAGCGATTGTGTGGCTCGGTCAATTAGGTCAAGACTCAAAGTTTTCTACATGGATTACCCCATTTGACACTTTAATAAACATGCAACTCTAGGAACAGATGAAAGGAGAGTAAGTATAGAAATGGCTTGATAAATTATGCAACAGTGTTTACCTCTCCTTTCTGCTTCGCACTCCCCCAACCGTCCGTCCGCCCATCCATGTGCAACACGCCATTGTGTTAAAATCACTCATGGTATTATATTATTGCGTGACATGTTGACCTCATTGCGAGAATGTTTAGAACTGGGTGGATGGCATGTAGCTAGGGGAGCAAAGCGAGGAAAATCATAAATATGAAGCCAGATCAGCTAAAACTGGAAAGGGGGGGAGACCGGGGGGGAAGAGGAGGAGGAGGGCTGAAGTCGCATTAGTAAGCAGTCAGGTTGAGGTTGTCCAGGCCTCCAGGCCAAGGAGTGGTGGCACCGACGGAGAGGAAGGATTAGATGGAAGATTAACAAGCTCAAAGGATGGCAAAGTAAAAAATACAGAGCAAAAACAAAACATGTTACCTTATGATTAAAACACTTCCCGGGAAAATAACTTAAAATTGTCACTCAAGTGCAATTATAAAGTTTGGTTGAAAACACAATTAGATATTTCATTAGGTACAGTAGAATAAAAAAACTGCATTAAAATAGTTTCAAGAGGAAAAGATAGAAATACACAGTGTAAAAATGCAGTGTTAATATTTCAGAGTCAAGCTATTTTAGCCTGGATAGAGTATTTATAACTCTATGAGTAAACTAGGTCTAAGAATTTGAGTTAAAAGTCAGTGTAATGTTCTGCACAGATGCAGTGTAAAATTCAACTCTACAAAGTGATGATTACTGCCAGCCTGTTGCATTGCATTATGGGTTCTGGACATTTTACTCATTTTGTTCTGTTTTATATGCAAGGGTTCAAGGAGGTTTTGGATTCATGTTTATTTAGGTTAACGTGTCTGTTTTACAATGTTTATTGGCCTTTTTCTGTTTATTTTTATTAATATCACACCATTAGTAAAACCTTTGTAATACCATTGTATTGTTAATTTTTATACTGAATTGTGTAAAATTAATTCTGAAATGTTGACACTAGCCATTGAGTAAATTTTAGTCTACTTTTAAGTTATCTGAAACAGCTCTAGGAGTTAAATTGACACTGTTTTTTACTGTGCATGCAGCTTCATAAAAATTCTATCTGGAGCAAGTAGCTTGTAAAAATGTGAGTGATTTTCAACAAGATGAGAAAAAATATTTTTAAATGCTTAAAATGGCTTAATTTATATGTGATTTGCAGGTACTTGTGTTTTTAAAGCAGCTGGTCATGGCTTTTTGATGAAGAGCTGGTGTTTGTTGATGCTAGCCTTTTTCTAAGCTAACAGTAGCTAGCTGTTGCTGCTGTAGAGGAGCAGAAGGGAGACAATGAACAATTCAGTAACACGCTGATGATTTTTATAGAAAAATGAGCTGAGGAAACCATGAGAGTTATTAACTTAGAGACAGAGTTAGCTCAAATCAACAAATGATCAGCTCCCACTACGACTGGCACATAAAGACGCATAAATCTTACATATTAAACCTTTAAATCTCTACAGACTGCTTACTTATGTTGCCTTAATGCAAAGCTTAATTAAATTCTCATTTAATAAGGTTGATGAATGCCTGATTTCAGACATTTAGCATAGCCCTTTGTTTCTTTATCCTGTTAATCTCATTACTTATTTATTTTAACACAAGTGCATGTATTTTCTACTCCTGACATTTCCAACACAGGCTTATTGCTTTGTTTTAATGCAGTCGAGAAGGATTATCAATTATTGTTTTGCATTATAGCAAATCACCACAAGGTCACGGCGGATAAAAGTCTATAGGAGATCAGTGAGAGAGAAGGTGTTATCTGCTTAATGAGATGTCACAGTTCATGAGAACAAATACTGACATGGATGATATAAGTTCACTTATCTTTGCACAGAACCTGCCCATAGAAATGCATCAGTACTTTTTTATTTATTCTTATTCTTTTGGCACATTACAGAGCCCATACTTTTATACTTGTGCAAAAGCAGCTGAATCCATTTTCTGTAAATTTCTGCACTTCTATAAGCATGCAAGTCCTTTTGCCACCTCTGCGTGTGAAGCTTCTCCTTAATCCAACATGAAAAACAATGTATTGTAATATGAACAGATGGTGTGAATGATCTGTTGGCTTTTAAAGAGATCCAGCGACACAACAAGCGGTGAACATCAACGCACACAGTGCCGTCAGTGCTTCGCTGCTTCTGTGTGTGCATGAGAGTGGATATTTATAAAACTATCACCACATTATCATGCCTGAGACATGTGAGCGGGTGCGGCATCTTCATCCTTAACTCGTTTAGGACATATTGAGGTCATTTTCCCCGGGTTTACACAACATTGCGTGAGAAGGGAAGGGTATCCGGTGGATCCAATTGCCCTCTGTGAGGGCGGCAGCGCCTCCATGAATGTGGCCTTTGAGTGGCGAGAGGCCAGTAGACATGCAGACAGCCTGTACTTACTGTATCTGGGAAATAGGCTGATGCGACTTCAAACAGCCACAATGATGTTATTATGGTCCCCCTCCTCCCCCAAGCCTGTCTCTCTCTCTCTCTCTCTCTCTCTCTCCCTTCTGAGAACTTGTTGCTCATGAGTCACAAAGGAGTCTCTAGCAATCGCTTGTTTACCCTCGTATAACTCATTGTAGGACTTGGAGGGATCGCCACTTCAGTTTAGATTTTTATTATTCCAAGTACCAATCAAAAAGAGATGTTTGTTGTAATCGCCGCCTCTGTGGGAGACTGAGGTTAAATTAACCAAAAGCTATGATTATCTTCAGTTTTCTTGTTAAAAACTGAGTTTATTTTGTCTTACAGTGGAAGGACTTTCACAACATTTATTTTTCTGAGCAAAGGGTGACAAGAACATTGACATCATAACTGTGCGGTTTTCAGCGGAGGGAAAATGAAAAGTTGTCCTTTTTTATAAGTTAAAGAGGATAATTTTGCAGGGTGTAATGGAAAAGTACAAAAAGGTTCTGAACTCACTGCTCCGATGGGGTAACAAGCAGTGGTCTAGCTTTTACCTTTGAAGAGATAACCGCCCCCCCCTCGCTGATTTGGCTACAAACCGTGCTTCACACTCCGCAGCTCTAAAGTGGGTTAACCATATCTTTAAGCTAAGATTTGCTATTTTCCCACTGAAAATCAAATAAGGCCTCGCAGCAAACATTTGACAGGCAGATATGTGCGGAGAGGCAGCAAAGTTCAACATCATCCCAAAAGTTTTCACAATAAAAACTATATAAAATGAGCTGATATCAGATAGATATTGAAGTCTGTTTCACCAAATGATGCGTTACAGCAGCTATGGACGACTGCTGGATGTGAGTCAGCTTTGATTTTGTTGCTATATTTACACTGGCTTTCAACGCCGGTGCAGGCTGTCACAACATCTTTTCGGTGTCAAAATATTTGCTGGGGTGGGCTAACTTTTGACAGTGAGAAACTGGGTTATACGTCTGACAGACAATTCTATCATATTTAATTTGACAAATCGCACCGCAAACTCCTCACAACAATGACTCTTTTTGGTTTTACAAGTCATGTGAGATAATGTTACTTTTGACTGTCTGTCTGTGTTTTTTTTTTTTTTTTTCATTTGAAGAAGTTGAATTAAATAACTATCGCACCATTTCGCTGCATCTTGAATGAATTAGTCTGAAGACACAGCCGGGGAAAGCATCGAGATGTATTATAGGTCAAGAAATGATGCATTAGACATCAGCTGTGATTGAAAAATTATAGGAGTGGTGTATGAAAAATAAACACAAGTGGAAGCCAATTCTAGCTCTATATTTGACAGATGACACTGTATGAAAACAAGGATTAGACTGTCAATGCTCTGAGTGGATAAATATGTGTGTGAGCGGATGAATGTGTGATGCATATTTAAAACATTTGCAATTTCTAGATGAAAACAAACCCTGGCATATTAGTATGGAGAATTTCCTAGCTCCGCACGCAAACATAGACCAGGGGAGGGCTCCGGTGTGAGCGTGTGTTTATACGAGTGTGTTGCTGTGGGTGAAGCCGGCAGCTGTTAAAATTCAGCGCTAGCACTGCCGCTACAACATGCCAATTTAAACATGATCCCGCGGGACTGGGAAACTGAATCTGACACTTGTCTTGACCACCTCTTTCTATCAATTTCTGTTTCTCATAACTGTAAAGACTGATTGCCTGTGTTTTTTTTCTAGCTTACTTTTCTCTACCTCTGGGAGTACAGTCATGGAAAAAAAATATTAGACCACCTTATGTTTTCTTCACTTTCTTGTTCATTTTAATACCTGGTACAACTAAAGGTACATTTGTTTGGACAAATATAATGATAACAACAAAAATTGCTCATAAGAGTTTGATTTCAGAGCTGATATTTATCCATTTTCCATGGTTTTATAGATAATAGTGCAGGGCAGAAATTGAAATCCTTAATTGCAATTAATTGCATGGATTTTCTGTGATTAATCGCAAAGTTATATGCAGCATTTACTAATTAATGCAAAAGTGCATACTTCACATTTTATTTTAAAGTAATTCAATTTTAACTTCAAAGTCCAGTAACATTTGGTTTGCAAATACTTTAAATTACATAAGGTATTTTAATAACAGTATCGTTGTTGTTTTTTTTATCCAAAGTACTGCTTACAAATAAAGGGAAATAACATCAAGTTTTCAAATAGTTTAAAGAAAAAATGTTTTTAACAGCAGCATTGTATTTACACAGTAGTAGTTTAAAACATTCTATTAAATCTCAACTCAAATATTAATGTCATCAAATCAAAATCAAAATCTGTTACAAAGAAACTATTCACCCTCAGAGTCCATCATCACATTATAGCCTTCTGAGCAATAAACTGCAGGTTAACATTTATACATGTCTTTACTTATTGAACACGCACCAGCAGAAACTTTTCTTTTCTAATCAGGGTGCAGCATAAACACTTCATGTCCCTGTTCTGTCTCTGCTCTGTTTTTAATAACAGTCAAACCATGTGATTAATTCAGATTCATTTAGTGATACTAAAGTAAAGTATTGAGCTTTAATCTGATTATTTGAAACCACAACCATGAAACACATCAATATTGACATTAGAAATGAAGTAAATATGACATTTCATATTTATGGAATAGATGGATCTGCTCTTAGGGTTGTCTATATGTTTCTACAGTGAACAGAGTTTAATAGATGTGGGGGCGGTGAAAGTGAAACTAAAGTCGCTCATCCACAGACGATACAATTGCCCATGACTCTGTGTGAATCAAAGTTAATATTCCTCAAATGACCGCTTTCCGTGACCTGCGGAGAGAGCCTCGACTGTCCAAGTGACAAGAGTTCGTCTTCTTCACTGGCCCGGGAAACCGAGCCGCCTGAGCCTTGAGCCGACTGACCCTGGAGCCGATGGAGGCATTTACTTCCGGGTGTGAGTGACTGACAGGAGTCTTAAGCCCCACCCCAAAACTGTCATTGGTTGACACGCGTGATGATGCCATGGTTCGCCCATGTGTGTTCACAGCACCAGAGCAAATCGGGACAAATCAGCACAGTTAACAACCTGGAGGGGGCGGGGCATGAAGTGGCTCATTTGCTTTTAAAGGGCCAGTGCTCAAAACCATCTTTCTCATGTCAGTACTCAGAAATAGGGTTGAAGATGGACCTGTGGAGTTGAATTAATGAAGAATTCAGACCCAAGCATAGCATGTACAGTTTATGTAGACCACAGGAAAATGTTTTAAAATTCATATTCATGCATAATTCAATTTATAAAAGCAAAATATCACTCCTTTAAGAGCTGATATCTATTCATTTTTCATGGCTTTCTTTATAATAACCAAAAATAACATAAGTTCTTACATCAATATCTATGGCATTGTACTGACAAAAACAGTGCTTTTAGACATTCCACGTTTTTCTTTTCTGTCTTAGTCACATGATACACACAGGAGTTAGGACTTGATTGCATAACCATTTTTACTGATGACTTTTGATGGTCCAATAATTTTTTTCCGTGACTGTAGTTTCTTCTCACTGGACTCACTTATTTCCCTGCACGAGCTTCGTCGAGTCCCTGCACCTGATATGATGATATGACTTGATCCTTTGCTCCCTGTCATGTACCATCTTTAAGAGGTCATGCCACCATGCCTGATGAATAAGTCATTAGATCAGCGCTGTGTTTGTTCCTGAAAGGTCTGGAGGCTCGGGCGCCTGTGGCTTCATCTCGAATAAGGTCACAAACGCAAAAAGAACAGCCCTGAAATATCTCTGAAAATGTACTTGATTACTCCTGTGCTAATCTGTCTGAAACATTTATGCATTTAGCTGTGGTGCTTCATTTTTTTTCCCTCTGAAGTAAATTAAATTAGTATAAATGCCTCTAATTAGCTGAATTTACCACTTTTGCCTTAAATGAAAAGGCATAAACAGACAAGAATCAACCAACTACTATAATAACAGCCTTCCTCTCCTCTGTTATTCACTGACTGCATGTTTCCCCTATTCTTTTCTCCCTTTTCCATTTTTGTGCACATGAAACTACAGTTTAACCACTTAAAAAGCCTCAGAGAGCTTTTACCATGAACCCCCCCCAGTGGGCCTTTAATGCTGGAGATGTTAAACCTTCAGCAGTGGCAAGTGATCCAGGAGACAGGCGAAATCCCATGGGCGCATGCGTACAACAAAGCACAAAAAAAAAAAAAAAAACAACCCACCAACAGATCTGCATGCAATTGCGTTTTGGGGAATTTAAGTCAGACGAATTGGATTTCAACACATTTGTAAGTAAATTAAATTCCTCTGAAATGAGTCGCGTCTAAAAAAAGCTCCGTGTTGGGCTTTAATGATGTGATGAAATATCAAAGAAGAAAAAGGGATATGAGATAAACGCTGACCGTTCTTTTGCAGCGCACATATTTAAGTGCATAAACACAAATGTACTTAGTAAAATCCCTTAAGCATTTACTGTTGAATACTTATACTTTCCTTTCTCCTGGCTAACAAATAACGCCTGGGGGGGCTGGAGGGCTGAGCCAAGCACAAGTCACGCAATGCTTTCCCTCCCTCTCTCCCTCTCTCGCTCAGTCATTCCTTTCCTCACACTCACTGTCGTAACTGACTTGATACCTGGCTGACTGGGTGAGACATTTGCCCCTGCAGAGCCTCTCCTCTTTAACAATGCGCCTGGACGCTGTCAGGTCAGAGACAGCCCTGCTGCCGCTAACCGATGCTCGCCTTCACTTTGTTTTTCCCCTGCACAAGTAAAAGTGTGTGTGATAAGAGAGGACCCGTCTCACTCTTGTCGTACCCTCTGCTCGCATCTCTCCACCCTAAAAATATTTTGTCAGGCTCACTCATTCGATCATAATTCGGCAGAGAGCAGGGGTTCACGCAGAGTTCAGAGTACGCTGGGTGCAGCAAAAAGCCTGCCAGCCATTTAAGAAACACACACACACAAACCCATTGCATCACATCTCTATACTGTTCTTTAATTAGCCCTAACGGTGGGACTTTCTCACCAAAAACGCACACAGATAGCAGAGTGAAATTTGCACTGTGAGTTTTTGCAGCACCTTGTCTGGCAAACGCGAAATAAAAGGAACTCCCCCAAAGCTCGGTCAAATAACTCTAACTTCATATGACATGATCTGAGGAACTATTTTTACTCGGGCGCGCTACATGCTCCTGTTTTCCCATATCAAATGCTGATGAAAGGGGACCTCATCTGGCTGACGGTAGTTAGCGTATCGAGCTGTATCGGGTCAGATGCCACCTTTGGTTAGTGATCTTTCCAACCACACGGAAACATATCGATTTACATTAGGGAACAACAGCGGGGACTGGGCCTGGCCACTGTTGCACATTGAAGCATGCTTCAATTAAGATAAATGAAGGTGACAGACAAAACAAACGGTTTGATGTACTGTATGTCTGCACAGCTTGCACCGTAGTAAACATAGAGCTTAAGAATGATAAGCAGCTTCCTCTGAGATCCAACACAATAATACTTAGCTTTCCCTGCTTATAACATAGATCACTGTTGGTTTTGCTATATGCAAGAATGTAACAGGTAAAATCTGTCTGTATTTGTGCATTTGGAGCGAGTAACGCAGCTTTCAGTATTAATATTTACCTGGTTAATGGTTTGTCACGGTGCTGCTTTGCTGTGTATCGTGCCACAGCAGCAGTGTCAATGAGTTCATTCATCAGCCTCTGTGAATAGCATCTCCATTCGCTCGGTTTAGCCATCAACAGATCGCATTACTGACACCAGTGAGCTTTTTATGCGGGTGCCTGTGTTAAATTGGTTGTGCTGTAGCTAATAGGCCTTGGGTGTTCACTGGGAGGACACTGGTGACCATTGGGGCCAGGTTGACTGCCAGCGTTCAGGGGGGAGTGAATCTATGTCATGTCTTCAATCAGCTCATTGTGTCCTGGCTCTAATCAGGACAAACAGTGCACAAAAAAGAAGTCTGTTTATTGGTTGGAAAAAAGAAAAAGAAAAACTTTCTCATAAGCCAATGACTACTTTTGATTTTGGTTTTGATTTGTGTGTTTTTTCTCGGTCATGCACACCCCTATTATTGCAAATGGATCTAGTTTGCTTCAAATTCAGAGCCACCACAATAAACAGTTGCAAAATTTTTCCTAAACTCAGGAAAGATTTTTGCTTCAATGCAGGAGTGCCCGCATGCCACAACAAATAAAAAAGTGACTATTCTGAAGCTTAATGAGTTATCAAATGGGCTTTCAACATGTGGCTTTGGGCAGCACTAAATCTGTAAGCCATATGTTTGCATGGAGATCAGCAGAGTCTAATTGTTTGTTGTGCAGGGAGGGGGGATGAAGATAAATTGGCAATGTGAAATTATTTAATCTAGGCCAAAAGGCGTGTAGTTGGGGTTAAGCTTGGCTTGGGTTATGCGCTTATAAAAATAGCACAGCTTCACTAAACCAAGCAAAATAAATGTTTCTAATATGAATGTGTTTTGTGTGTAATAACATTAGCATTTAATTACTTAGCTTACACACTTACCAAGTCAATGAAGTTCTAATAAATTTCAGAGGCACGTGCTCTAACGTCACAATGTTTCAAATGTAACACAACAGCTGGGAATTGTCAGAGTGTTTGTAGTACCACTGCATGCTTCAAGTGCTTCCCTAATATAATTATCAACCTAAACTTCGGGGCTTGGGGGGCGCTTGTTGCTTCACTGCTTGTCCCTCACTGCTTTCCTTGCTCAGGCGGAGCAGCTCGCTAGGCGGTAGCTGTGACAGTAATTACACAAGACAGCTTCCAACAATAGTGTTGGGCCAACAAAGGCTTCTGCTCCCCTGCATGAGTCCAGGCTGTCTATTCACACTCACTCAAACTCAAACCCACACTCTACCCGTCTGTTCGCACACACACACTTGAGCGCAAACACACCTCCTATTGCTGCACGGCCGCCACTAGCTGTTACAGTTAGCGTCTAGCCCCCCACCACCACTGATTTGAGTAATTCACTTATGGCCTTTTGTGATCCCAGGGGGCTCTGTTGGCCTGGGGGGTTACAGTCCAACTCCACTCAAGCGAGTTCAGTGTCTGAGGCACGAGAGGCCAAGCAGGGACAAAGCCAGAGTCATGCCTTTGATTCAAGCAACTAATGAGTTAGCTGTGAGGATCCTAAATGCATACGGCGGCTTCTCCATTCATGGTTCTCGACACATACAAGGGATTAGCATGGCTGGCCTGTCGCACTAGTTAACAGCTATTGTGTTGCTGATTGCTGCAAAGGGGGCAAACATACATGCAAAAGGGTGGGAGAGTGAGCCGACATGCAACTAATGTGCAATTTAGCATGGAATCAATAGGCGGGTTATAAATACGTTGGACAACGAGGGGGACAGGCTGGCATTTTAATCGCAAATATGCGTGCAGTTAATTCCAGAATGGAGGGAGTAAAACATGTAATGTAAAGTGGCTATAAGGAGATGCTATTTATCTAATGAATTCTTAAGCCGTGTGAAATATGGCTTAAAGAGGAGACAAAACGCACAGTGGGTGCCGCACGTCAAAATAAAGGAAACAAATGACAAGTCCATGAGTGTTGGAATTAGTTTTGTGATAACAGAGTGAAGGCATTAACATTTACATTAGGACTGTATTAAACAGCCATACATCTACCTTTGTATATAGAGCCTGTAGCAGGGAATTACAGACATCGCATGTAGAGGAAAGAGGAAGGAGAAAAGCCTGAGCTCTGGCATTTAGCCCGATCACGCACTCTTCATGAAGCACATGGAGATGAGAGGTGATTTTCTTTCACGGAGGTCAGTGAAACAAACAGAAGGGCACAACCCCATAGGGAGGAAGGAGGAAAATGGGAGGAGGAGGAGGGGAGGAAGAAAGAAACGCTAGTTATGGTCAAAGGGCAGTGGTTAAGTGGAAAAAGGAAGAATGAGCAAAAGATTCAAAGAAAAAGAAAGGAAATAATGGGGTGATGGGTGAATCTTTACTCCTGAGGATGATAATCATGTATATATAAGTTCTACTTCTTCTCACTCCCTTTCAGGCTGCTAAGGTTGTATCAATAGTGAATTGCCGTATATAGTCATGTATTATGTATATTGTGTACACATCAGGCTTACAACCAATGTTTCTATGCATATTTCTCTATGCATATTGTTTGTTTAAATTTTTTTATGTGCATCTGTGTACATATAATGAAATGTACATAATAAGTATTGTACATAGAGTGCACAAGTTCAAAATAAACAATAAACAATGCATAAATACAGGTTTTCTCCGCTTCAATTGCACTAATGCACACAGCTTGGGATGTTGATGCATTATCTGCTTTAATGCTAAAAATCAATTGATTTTTTATGGTTTAATTAGTGTGCGTAATCACTATTACTTGGGTGAATTAGTTGCATGTTTTAATGAACCGTCAAAAGACATTGTTAAGCACTTAGATGCCACTTCTCTACATATTTAGAAAGATATGTGCATTTGTCACCATTTGCTGCTCCTCAAAAGTCAAGTAATGTCATGTAACGTAAGCATATCGTGCCAGCGACACCAACAGAGTCCTGACTGGTCCGCCTGGATCTGTCTTCAGGCTTTTTGTGACATATGACATTTAACTGATATGATGGGCTGATGGGTTGAAATCCTAATGACCTTTAGGCTTTGAAGATTTGCACGCTCCAGGACAAATATTTTCTATATATCCATCAAGAAATGTGCATTTAGGCACCAATTCACAGCTCATCAAGTTGATACTAATGACCCGAGAAGTTTAACTGATCCAGAGTGGTCCTTGTCTTTTGGTCCTCATAGAGTCTGATTGGGTCAAACAACAGGGGCGAAAGGAAAGGTCAAAGGGCCGGACCTTCTGTGGTTTTGAGTGTTCACTTCAAAAAAAGGCACAGACAGATGCCACAAATGGTTTAATGAGTTGTGAAACCAAGAAACCAGCATGTACCCAAAACCTGAGAGCATATGATACTAAGGCCACAGGTTGATGTAGAAGTCCAACTGACCTAATTGTCATGAAATTGTCAGCAAGAGATGTAAAAAGTTGGTATTTTTTCACTAGTGAAACAAAACTTACAACCACTGCACAAACATTGATGATGTAATCTGCTGTCAGTAAGATAATATAAACTTAGACAAGATGAACTTTGATAGGATGGGATAAACATAGATAAACTTAGATAAGACAAACTTAGATGAGATAAACTTAGATAAGATAAACTTAGATAAGATGAGATAAACTTAGATAAGACAAACTTAGATGAGATAAACTTAGATGAGATAAACTTAGATAAGATGAGATAAACTTAGATGAGATAAACTTAGATAAGATGAGATAAACTTAGATAAGATAAACTTAGATAAGATAAACTTAGATGAGATAAACTTAGATGAGATAAACTTAGATAACATGAGATAAACTTAGATAAGATAAACTTAGATAAGATAAACAGATACAATAAGATAAAACAAATTTAGATAAACTTAGAAAAAACAAGATAAGATAAGATAAGAATTTATTTTTGCATTTGCAGCCAATAGCAAAACAGTAATTGCACATCCAGCACACAAGATAAATTTAAAAACATAAATTTGTATCAAAACAAATGTAAAGAGGGTTGCACTATTGCTAAGAAATAAAGTATAACAGACTTTTCACACGCACTTATACAGGTTTTAGTCATGGAATCTGTCTAATTATATTGTATAATTATATAAAGATGGTACATCTCTCTAAATATGCAACAAACATGGCAGCAGCTGTAATTACAGACCTGCCAAGGGTGTTTCTCTGGTGCAATAGTCTCCAATCTGATGTCACACTGAATAAATATACGGCGTGTTTTTATGACATGAAATAAAAAATGAATTAATGATGAGTTTGGGGTAATAAAATGTTTGGATCTGCAGGGGAGTGGACTTTGGCAGCAATGTTGCATGTGATGCATGATGAGTTTTAACTAATATAGATAGTGTTGGGGAGTACTGGAATACATGTAATGGAATTAGAAAATAGAACTGTATTCCCTTAAAGTTACAATTTTAATACATGTAATCAGAATAGGGTTTGCAAATATTCTGATGGTTAGTGTCGAGTGCAAGTTGTGGGAACGAGTCAGTCCGTCAAGTCCAGGTCAAGATAATGGAGGCGGAGTCAGAGGCAGAGGCGGGGCGAGAAGAACACATACATTTCGGAAAAACCAAGCAGTAATTCACCTTAAAGAGACATAAGGTAAGAGAACCATATATTACCATGTAGTACAAGAAGAACACAGATAGGAATATTTTACTCTTGGGACTTTTTTTGTCTTTTTTTATTTAGGACAAAACACCAATAAGTTCCTGTGGGTTTTACTATTACATCCCATGTTCATATGTGTTTATGAGGATTAGACCCAATACATTCATCCAGCTCTGAAACACAACACACAACAATCATTCTGTTTACAACGGAGTAACGTGGTGTGATTTACACTTTCATATGGTATTAAAACTCAAGAAAATGTGAAAGTAATCCAAGAATTCAGATTATGATAGTCAGATTGAGAAATGTAATGGATTACAATATAGATTACTGTTTTGAGCATCTATTCTGCAATCTGTATCGGAATACATTTCAAAAGAGGTGGCTAAAGTACTTACATTCTGTACTTAAGTAGAAGTACAGCTACTTGTGTGAAAAAATACTCTCGTAAAAGTAGAGGTACTGATTTGACTAAGTAAAAAAAAAATTTCTCTATTGTACAAAAGTAAAACTGCATTTCTTTTGCCATAAATGTTATAATATTTTTTACCAGACAAAATCATAAAAGTTTCCATTTTCTAATTCTACAATGAATGAAGTGATGTACTTTACATACTGTCACATCCATTTAGTTTGAAAAAGTAACGAGCCTAAGGAGTATAAAGTACAGATATTTATGCACAAATGTAGGGAGTAAAAGTCAAAAGTTGCCAGAAAAATACATGCTCAAGTAAAGTACACACACCTAAAAAATCCTACTTAAGTACAGTAACAAAGTACTTAAACTTCGTTACTTCCCACCTCTGTCATCACTGTAGTATAGAAAGTACAAATACTTAAAGAATGCAGCCACAAATACACAGTGTGCAGTTGCAGCCTCGCATATGACTGCACCATCTGACATAGTGATTGTGATTCGATTAATTGCACAGCTCTAATTTCCTGTACAGACAACTGTTGCTCGCCGTTTTCCGACTCGGCAGAAATCTCATCTGCGAGGCCGTTTTATTTCATAACCCCCCGAACAGCAGTGAAATGACCACAGGTTGACCTTTCTTCCTCTAAACCTTGTCAGTTCATTTAGAGCCGGTGCTGTGTGCTGATTAGTCTTGGCCTCTGCGCTAGCGTCTTGTCTGCCTTTGGGTTGAAGAGTGTATAGGGAAGGACACGAAGTCAGTGTGGGGGGGGGGGGGGACTGAGAGTTTTGTAA
>JAPTGZ010000014.1:1478633-1489127 GCA_029814645.1 Fowleria isostigma
ACATATTCAGAATAATGAAAACAAACTCTTAATTCACTAATTTATTTACATGATACACATTAATTTACTCAAATGTCACAAGTTATTACAATTTATTTTTACCAAGACATTCTGAAATTAGGGTCTGGAAAAAGTATAGAATTTTGAAATTTTATGTGTAGGAACCGTGGGTTTGTCAAGACTTTCAAAAACAAATTAATATATCTAACCTCAAAAAATCCAGAAATCCCTTAAAATTATGTTTTTCTCATTAATAACAAATACATTTTGTTTTATACAAATAAAATATATGAGACTTCTTTTTTCAATATGTTGAAAAATATTTTTTAAATTAAGTAAGTGCTGGTGCCATTGTTGTCTCAGAATTCCTCTTTTTGTCTTCAGTGGTGTGTGGGGTGGGGGTGGGGGACAAACCCTATTTCGCCCAGGGCGTCAAAATGGCTAGAGCCAGCCCTGATTATAAGTACATATTTTCTATTGTTTTATTAAAAATAAAACAGTGGATTGCATTTGGCTGTCATATATTAATTATGTGAACAGACAAAATTGTGTCAAAGTCACAATTCCTTATTTCATGGTTGTATTATTGCATGTTCACAGCTAATTCTTTTGAGTAAATTGCAACCATACATGTTCAAGTGGTGAACCTGGGGGTAGGGTTGTATACTAATGGTGAATGGCTGTATAGAATTATACATTATGTATATTGTGTACTCATAATGTTTTACAACCAGTGTCTCTATGTATATTTCTCTATGTATATGGCGTTTACAGCAGAGTCTCCATGTATATCTGTGTAACGTAATGAGTTATAATTAACAGTACTGAATACTGTACATATATTTGTAATTAGTACTGCACATAGAGTGCATAAGCTCAAAATAAACTAATAAACTAAACTAAACAATGTTTGAAATAACAATTTTTTTCCACTTTGAAAAAGCCTTTTTATACTTGTGGGGGTTGTTGAAATGGTTTTGGAACTGTTGATATTCTAGTTTTAAGTATATTACTCAGAATAGGTCATAAAATCTCAGTTATAATCTGTAACATCTTATTGAGATCATTTAGAACCAAAATGCTTAAAACAAGTCAAACAACCGAACATAAAATCTGCTTAGCAAGAAAAACTATCATGTCAGACAAAAAAATAAGAAAATATCACCTAAATCTAATATATTTCCCCTTACTTAGATTTCAGCTTTTGCAGTGTACTGCCAAAAAAAAGTGCTTCTAGGCATTTCGTGTTTTCTTTTCTGTCTGTTTTAGTCACATGATACACATAGGAGTTAGGACTTGATTACATAACCATGACTTTTGATGGTCCAATAATAATTTCCACGACTGTATATATATATATATATATATTTCTATTTGATATGTATGCGAACAAATCAGACCTGCATCTCCCAACTCACAAACGTATGAGTTATCTTTTACCTGAGGCTTAGAGAAAAAAATTCATGAGATAAGACCATAAGACTTATCAGGCTTTAGTCTAGATGAGCCAAGGATAAGAAAAAAAAATCACTCAGCATAAACACTATTTGTAAAAAACAAGATTATTTTGTGTGGTCTAAAAATAATTCCCACTGTTTACAGCAGCCAATGTCCAGTATTAATCATCCACGTGGATAAATATAACCCAGTAGCTCTGTATCAGCACACACACATGGACATGCCCGCGTACCCGTCCCTACAAATGTGATCTTTCATCCTCCTTTACCTTGGAAGAAACTCTTGACGCGGAGGTAGGAAACTGCGAGGCGCAACACTGACAGCTTGTCCAGTTTGGAGATGACATCCGGGGGGAAAGGCAGCAGACTGGCCAGCCGGTCCAGCTCAGCGTTCAGCCTGTCCCGGTGCCGCTTGGAGGGGTTGGTTTTCTCATTGGCAGAGGACGGCTTCCTGATGGGGCAGATAGACGGACAAAAAGGGAGAAAGTTAGGAGTGTAGACGGGGGTTGAACCTGTCACTTTTATTCACTGCACACAGTTGTTTACACTGTGAACCACTTCAACAAGTAGTGAGTGACAGCAGCACACAGAACACCATTAAATATATTGGAGTCACGCTCATGTTAATTTAAAGTTAGTTTAACCCATAAGGACCCAGGGTGACTTTTGTGGCACTTTCCTAATTAATTTCAGTGGTTTATCACCATTTATTGTAATACTATCTTCTGTATTTTGTGTTTTTTTCAGTAAATATCAGATGTTTTCCAACATTTAAATTACTAATCATGTAGATGTTCATAAAAGTTTAAAGTAAAATTGAAGATTATTATATAAAAAAACAGACAAAAACTGAGGAAATAGTAACTTTTCTCAACAAAATATATCATTAACTGAACATAAAACAAGTGTGTCCATCCACTGTCATGTATCAAACTCCATGGGTTTTACTGGTGAATCAGTGTTGTAGAAAAAAAAACATTAAATATGTTGGAGCCACGCTGATGTTAATGCAAAGTTAGTTTAACCCATAAGGACCCTGTGTGACATTTGTGGCAATTCCCAAATTAAACCAAATAAATTTTGTATTTACTGTTCTCAAGTGGTTTGTTGTCATTTATTGTAATACACTCTTGTGTATTTTGTGTTTTTTTCAGTGAATACTGGGCATTTAATTTACTAATCATGTAGATATTCCCAAAGGTTTAAAGTAAAATTGAGGATTATTTAATCAAAAACAGAGAAAACTGAAGAAAAAGTTAGTTTTTCAGTCCAATCTGTCATTAACTAAACATAAACCCAGTGTGTCCATCCACTGTCATTAATTCAACTCCATGGGTTTTACTGGTGAATCAATGTGGTAAAAGATGACAGTGCTTCTGTGGTAACTACAGAGCCTCTGAACACCCAAATGGGTCAAATCTGATGACCATAAAAACATAAATAACTGTATTTTACATCAGTTATTTAAAGGTATTAGCGCATCAACAGGAATTAAACAGTTTATATCTGTAGATGGTTTTGGTAGATGGTGGATGTTTGGGTCTTTATGGGTTAAAAAAAAGGGGTTAAATGTAGAGAAAATTTAATTTGGGAACTGTCATTAAAAATAGTGCTGGGTCTTTATGGGTTAATTGCGACTCACGTTACATTTATGAAGCTTACATTATCAGCTTGCCGACCTCGGACAGTCTTGGTCTAAAAAAATAACGTCACCAATCGTCAGTATGTTTCTGTGTTTCCGAACTACATCCCTGCACCTCCCGTCTCGTACAGTCAGACACATTCACACTGACACATGAAGTCTCTGGGGGCAAATTTAGGTTCTTGTTTCTCGTTACTGAAATGTCAAAAACTACAGGATCGTGTTTTGTCTGAGTCTCATTAAGTTTGGTAAGTACAGAACTGTGCCAAATAAAGCACAGACACACGACCAAATAAACCGCACTCTGCATAAGTCGCTTTTTAATAAAATTGCATTTCGTTTTCACTCAATGCTCCTATATATATATTCACGGAAAAAATTATTAGACCATTAAAAGTCATCAAAAACAATCAAGTATACTCCTGTGTGTTTCATGTGACTAAAACAGACAGAGAAGAAAACATGGAAAGTCTAAAAGCACCGTTTTTGTCAATATATTAATGTAAGAACTTATGTGATTTTGGTTATTATTAAAAAAAACATGGAAAATGGATAGATATCAACTCTGAAGTTAAACTGCTATAAAATATTTGTGTTGTTATGATTATATTTGTCCAAACAGATGCACCTTTAGTTGTACCAGGCATTAAAACGAACAAGAAAATGAAGAAAACATAAGGTGGTCTTATCATTTTTTCCATGATTGTATATGCAATACTAGGTTTTCTTGGCTCAAAATCAGAATCAGGTTTAATGCATGGTATGGTTTTTAACAACATTAGGAATTTGCAACCAATAAATAAAGGTAAATGACAACAGACAAGCACTGATGTGGAAGTGGTACCGTCTTGATCATGTGTTCTGAAACTTCAATTTGCTGAAGCATATTAGTGTTTTATATTATTAAAGAAAATTATATTCAAAGTTACTATGACCACAGATTTATTCATTATCTCCACACCTGGAACATGACTGAAATTATCACCTTAGATGCTTTTAAATCCAAACTCAAAGTGCTAGAAACTAACTTAATATTTTGCACTTGTTTTCATAGTTTGACTTGTCCCGTAAATGTCTGTATATTGTAACTGTACGTTGTAAGAGTACGTTGTAACTGTGTGTTGTATTTCATCCCTTGAAAAAGAGGTTTTTAATCTAAATGGGATTTTTTTCCTGGTTAAATGAAGGTTAAATAAAAAATAAAAACTTGCTTTTTATGCAGACCACAACATATCAGCTCTTAAATTAAACTCTTATGAGCTTTTTTATTTTTATAATTTTATTGTTATATTTGTCCAAATAAAAGTACCTTTAGTTGTACCAGGCATTAAAATGAATATGAAATTGAAGAAAACATAGGGTGGTCTAATCATTTTTTTTCTATGACCGTATACCGAGAATCACACTGATTGTTTCACTGAGTTTGACAGGTCTATTAAATTAAACATTTAAATCCCTGCAAAATATTGTGTTCAAGAGTCTGACGTGGATGATTAATAGCATTTATATGTATCACAGAATATATTGCACCATCATTCTCGGTGCTGCAGAAAATTTAGTGCGGCATAAGACAGCTTTACCAGCTGAACTTAGTATGATCCGCATATGTGATGGTCAGCTTCAATTTCCACAGCGGAAAGTTTCCCACAGATAGAAAAAAAGTATTTTACACCAATGCTCAGACTGAAAACATATTTTCCAGTCGTTATGAGTCTGACAACACGGACAGAAATACATCTGAATGTTATTAAAAAGTTATTTAAGTTCCCATAATTTAAAAAAAATAAAAAATAATTACAACTCAACATACATAGATGGACTGAATGTGTGGAATAAGTTGCAGAAAACATGCATAACGTGTATACTTTACGGCTACCGATTTGAGGTTTCCATTTAGTTCAGCAAAACATGAAAACTTTATAAATGCCACAGGCCTTGTTGAATTACCGCCTCTCTTTACAAGATCTTATATAACTTTAGATTTACTATTTATGACATCAGCTCACAAGTTTCTACTGGTGTAAAAATAGTTTCTAAAAAATCCAAAAGGGGGACATTTTCCATAAATGACATACACATTTAAATATGTGAAACTGAGAAACTGGTGGAAACTTTCTCTTCTCTTTTGATAACAGAAGTCTTTTAAAGTGAAATCTGTTGCAGAAAATAATCAATAGTCATGCACATTAAATTAGTAGCATAACATGTGCAATGTTACACTTATAAATTCCACTTTAAATCTGATTTTGTTGTATATTTCTACTCAGATCAGCTTTTTTTTTTTTACAGCTTAATGTCATTGGGATGTGGTCACCTTAGATCTCCCTCCTCTATTCACCACTGTTTCACTATTTAATACAGCAAATTAAGAGCTTGGCAGCACAGAAACATGTCAGCACGCGTGGATTTGGCAACTTTTAGAGAGCTCCTTAACTGTTTTTGGATGGGCTTCCTCCTCTTCCTGCCCGCATACATGCAGTCTCCCGGAGGGATCATGATCTTGCGCTCCGTGGAGGTAACAGGTGCGCTGCGGATGAGACACACAGGGACGTTAACTTTACATGTGGCTGCAGAGAAACTTCAAACAAGCCAGAACAACTTCAAATACAACATGCCCTGGCCATAACGGGGACACTGTGGGGGGGGGGAGGGAGTGAAATGTGCGTCAAAAATAACACAAAATAATTAGGATAATGATGACATCTTAATGAATTAGAGGAACATTACGCGTCATGGCGCATGGAAGCGTAATGATTTAATAGCAGAGAAATATCAGTGGTGCAAGTTATCTGTTAAATATGTGCAAAAAATGTAGCTCAGATAATAAATCAAATGATATTAAAAGAAATAAATAAACCCAAAAACAGGATATAAAATGAAAGCACTGACCCAAAATCTTTGTGAAAACGAGTTAATTCCAGTATAGTGCTGTCTGTTGAGTCACATTCACTTGGAGAAAAAAGAGATGCGTCTCCCAGGATGCACCGACTCGATTATGCCAAATGATAAATCCAAAGGAAATCAAATAAATCGGAGAGGTCCTGTGTGCGTTCCGAGCTGATGTTTTCATCAGCTTTGCACTGCTCGGGGCAGATGTTGGCTGATGCTTTATACCCAATTGAGTCGCCTTCACTTCCTCGCGTTTCAGGTGGCGGATTCCTCTGAATGACATGTCGAGCTCTTCGCACGCAACTCTGTGCCTCACAAACAGAGCGGGAAGAGAGCGCACACACACACACACACACACACACACATACACGAACACACACATACACGAACACACACATACACACACGGGCTTATGCTGCGTTCAAGGGCTGGCCGCATGTAGGAATTTTGGGTTTTACGTTTCTGTGCGTCTTTTAAATCCGTATTAGATCTTGATTTGGGACGTTTAGCCTCTTAGTATGGTTTGAAAATATGATAGTTTATTCCTTTTGAGGCTGTAAATCGGTTTTACGCACGCTTTGTTTTGGGAAACTCAGACAGATTGTATTTTTAAATACCAAAATGTGCGAGTTTTTTAATTAAACAAAAACACACACCACAGATAAACATGTTTTCTATAAGATACCAGTGCGTAATTTGCGCGTAACTAGATTGTGGTTATATTATATCACTTCAAAAGGTCTATATGTTGGAATTTTTACGCACAGTCCCTAAAATCAGCCATAGCCCAACCCGACCCGAACACACACACACACACACACACACACACACACACATATACACAACACACACCATCTGAGGAGCGCTGGGGGAGGGATCACACGCTAAGGGCAGCGGAGGCACAAATCTCCAGATCCACTGCGAGGCGATCCGCGGTCGGCGGCGTACACGGACCGGAGGGTTTTTACGCGCGTTCCGGAGAAATACAAAGCGTGTTTGGCGACAGAGATCTACTGCACCTGAAGGCCACACTGCGTGGAACGGGACCGAGCCTTTTCTTAAGTGAATAAAGTAATAAATGGATGGAGATTTGAGACCGGACGAGGCGAGTTTGGACAGGTTTTAGCGTGTGCGTAAAGTTAGACGCAGACGCACGTTTACACCGGAAGTGAGGCCTTCAAAACAAAAGCCTTGAGGATTTTATCATGTGGTTTGTGGACTAATATCATGACTATTAAGGACTTTAAAATGGTTGAATATTGAGTAAGATATGCGTAGTTTACAGTACACCAGTCAGTGCTAAATTCATTGTACGTATAGTCTGAGCGTAATTTTATTTTGAATAGTCAGAACCGGAAGTGTTTGTAAAATAACGCTGACTTGACTACGGCTTCTAGTGCTTTTCTGTCAAATTTGACAGTTTAATTATGTACAGGTGTGTTCATGCATAAAACACATATTTACACAAGCTAATTGAAGCAATTATCAATGTGTCCAGAAATTTGGGAATCATTTAATTGCTATGATTAATGACATTTGTTGTAACATCAAAACTGCAAAACCGAAGCGCAGCTGTCTGAAGCCTGCGTGTGGACCGGGGGGATATGGATTACAACCAGGAGCTTTTTACGCCTATAAAAGTGTGAATGTATAGTAAAGTATGAATTGAAAATAAAATAAATAAATACTGAAATGACTTGCTCAAAAATTAACAGATTCCTGGTTAACTTTTTTCTTCTTCCATTTGCATGTGAAACTACAAAAGAATCAGTTGTATGTGGTGAATTGTCTTAATAAACGTCATTTCAATCCAGTCTCGTGTCACTGAAACATACATGCACAGTGTCTATTTTACTGCACCCTGGTGTACATATTCATCCATTACACTCAGTTTATATTTGAAGCATACGTTGCTCATTGTGTATTTATAGTGTGTCTAGTAAATCAAGCACTACTCTTTAAATAAACATGACTTTGTGCAGAAGTATCCCCAGACATGTAGTGGCGTGGCTTTGTGGAGACACTCAGTGGTATAATGTACTCCCTAACATGTTACTTAAACTAAAACATATCATAACTAAAGGATCAACACTGAAATAAACCTAGAAATAACCATAAAACTGTGTGTAACCCTGAGAAAGGCATGTAAAAATTGCCTAAAATGTCCTCATAAAGCTAAAAGATTCAGCCAGAAATATACATAAATACTGGGATGTGTCCAAACAGCTGCACATTAACAAGTTTAAAAGCATTCGAGAAGAAAATGTATGCATACATGAAATCTTTTGTTAATTTTTATGAAAAATACACATAGAATCCCATAGTAGGGATGTTTTGGGGTTTTTTTTACCCTGAAATAATCTGAGTATCTGTGTTTAAGTCTTGCCATAAGTGAGCTTCCATCAGAACAGCAAAGCCACTGTGATGATTTTATCCAAACAGATCCTAATGTCATACCACATTCAGTCATATTAACCCAAAAAAAAAGTAGACGGTCCAGTGTCACATGGACGTGTTGCATTGGATCAGTCTTCTGAGGTTTAGAGCGTCCAATGGGATTATTTGAGAAAAGCCCCATGAAATGTTTGTCTAACTAAATCTTTAATCTGAACGCTAATTAAACCTTCAAACACCCACAGAGGACCTTATGGGAACATGAAAACAAGGTGTAGATTTTTATTTCAAAATATTTTTTATTATTTTTAACATATGCAACATTGAACAAATCACACCCATTTTCATTATGTATAACAGGATCATTAATATTAACTGTTACAGGACATATTCTTACTTTATGTTCCACCAGAAAAGGCAATTAAGTGTTACTACAATGGGAAATGGAACAAATGGAAAAAAAAAAAAAAGAAACAACAAAAAAGAGAGGGAGGGAGAGAGCACAGAAAGATAGAGAGAGAAAAGGGAAGGGGGGTAGATTAAGCTGTTAAACTATTAATCTAAAGAGTTAGCATTAAATCCAAAGAAGGTGCAGATGTCAGAATTGGTGCATTAGTGTCTGATTGATTGATTGTTTGATTGATTGGTTTATTTTGATCTTTTGCACTCAATGTACAGTGTTGTTTCAATTCACGATAACAGAAATAACAAAACATCCACATATTATCATTATGTGTACACAAATATACATAAATTTATACAATAATTCACTATTAATAATACCACCCTGGTAGCCACAAAGGAACTGAGAAATAAAACTTAATTACTCCCATCCCCAGTTTCACTACCTAAACTTGTGTGGTTGCAATTATATCAGAGAAATTAGTTGTAATCATTCATTAGTACACCAAAACTAACTTTAACACAACAAAGGACAGCCCTGCCGCAGGGCTGTTTTTTGTCACTGGTTCTGTTTATAATCTTTATGGACAACAGAATTTCTAGGTGCAGCTAGGGGTCGGAGGGGTTCCGGTTTGGGAACCACAGGATTTTTGTCTCTGCTTTTTGTGGATGATGTTGTCCTGTTGGCTTCATCGAACCTGGACCTTCAGTGTGCACTGGGGTGGTTTGCAGCCGAGTGTGAAGTGAGTGGGATGAAGATCAGCACCTCCAAATCCAAGATCATGGTTCTCGACCAGAAAAAGGTGGCCTTCCCTCTCCGGGTCAGTGGAGAGGCTTTGCCCCAAATGGAGGAGTTCAAATATCTAGGGGGCTTGTTCATGAGTGAGGGAAGGATAGAGCGTGAGGTTGACAGACAAATCAGGGCAGCATCTGCAGTGATGCGGTCGTTGTATCGGTCTGTTGTGGTGAAGAAGGAGCTGAACCAAAAAGCGAAACTCTGAATTTACCAGTCAATCTACGCTCCTACTCTCATCTATGGTCATGAACTTTGGGTCATGACCGAAAGGACAAGATCCCAGATACAAGCAGCTGAAATGAGTTTGCTCCGTAGAGTGGCTGGGCGCACGCTTAGAGATAGGGTGAGGAGCTCAGCCACCAGGGAGAAGCTCGGAGTAGAGCCGCTGCTCCTCTGTATCGAGAGGGGCCAGCTGAGGTGGCTGGGGCATTCAGTTTGAATGCCTCCTGGATGCCTCCCTGGGGAGGTGTTCTGGGCATGTCCTGTTGGGAGTGGGCCTCAGGGAAGACCCAGGACACGCTGGAGAGACTATGTCTCTCAGCTGGCCTGGAAACGCCTCAGGGTCCCTCCTAAGAAGCTGGAGGAAGTGTCTGGGGAGCGGGAAGTCTGGGCATCCCTGCTTAGACAGACCGACCGACTGGGCTGCGACCCAGCCCAGATGAAAATGAGATGAGACGAGACGAGATAACATACAGAACACAAATATACCCATAAAAGAGAAAAATACAAATGAAACACAACATATTATAGGCAGCAAAACAAAATAATGTGTATATATATATATATATATATATATATAAAAAAATCGTTCTCTCGCCCACCTGGGCGGTGTCTCCCTCAGACTCGGGTCCTCTACCAGAGGCCTGGGAGCCTGAGGGTTCTGCGCAGGATCTTAGCTGTTCCTAGTATTGCAC
>JAPTGZ010000014.1:1507705-1517810 GCA_029814645.1 Fowleria isostigma
TTTTTTTTTTTAACCTTTATTTATACAGGTAAGCCAATTGAGAACCAATTCTCATTTTCAATGACGACCTGGCCATTGTGGTGTCAAATAATTATGTTCAGGAATGCTTCTTATTATATATCAAATTTTCCAATTGCACGAATAGTGAAAGAGTTACAGCCATCCAAACTGCATATGTGCAGGGTTTGTCAGCGATGACAAGTCAGGTTTTAATGAGTAATACCCTTGTCATAGCCTCTATGTTTCAGTTTTACTGGAGTAAAGATGCTGTACTTTTTCAGAGTTTTTTTAAAATAACTAAGTATAAGTACATATACAGTTGCAGAAAAAATAATTAGGCCATCTAAAGTCATCAAAAACAATTGGTTATGCAATCAAGTACTAACTCCTGTGTGTATCATGTGACTAAAATAGACAGGGGAAAAAAAAACATGGAATGTCTAAAAGCAATGTCATTATCAGTACAATGTCATAGATATTGAAGTTAGAACTTATGTTATTTTGGTTATTATCTATAAAACCCATGGAAAATGGATAGATATCAGCTCTGAAATTAAACTACATGAGATATTTTGTTGTTATCATTATATTTGTCCAAACAAATGTACCTTTAGTTGTACCAGGCATTAAAATTAACAAGAAATTGAAGAAAACATGGGGTGGTCTTATTTGATCCTCAACTGTATATATTTCTGCCATTTCTGATGACAGGCATTATCTAATTTCATTGTGGGAGGGTGTGTGTTGATATAAACCTGAGCGGTTGTGGGAGTCCCGGTTTAGTCCTGCGACCCCATTGGAGCCTCCAGAGGAGTGGGGGGAATGATAGTGTCCAGAGTTGGAGGGCGAGGAGGAGGAGGGCCCCTTGGGGATGCTGGGAAACTTAATGGACCTGTTGACCACACGACTGATCGACGTCTGAGACAAAAATAAAAGACGGTTAAAAAGTTTCATTACCATCAACCTTGAAAAACATTCAGTTTAAAGGAGTGATATTTTGCTTTTTAAAATGGAATTATGCATTTTTAAACATTTCCCTGTGGTCTACATAAACTGTAAATGCTATGTTTGGGTCTGAATTGCAGCTGCACAATATATCATTTGAGCATTGTCATCACAATGTACGTGTGTGCAATAGTCACATCGCAGGTCCTGTAATGTAGGAGGAAAATGAACCTCAGCGTTCTCATTTAATTTCAAGGGTGCCTGACACACAGGTGCTGGTAACAACATTAAAAAAAAGCAATGAACAAGAGAAAATCACCGAAAACTAAGAAGACAATAACAGAAAATTAAAAAAAAAAAATCATAAAAACAAGGAAGAAAGTCACTGTAAATGAAGAAAAAAATAACAGAAAATAAAGAAAAACAAGGAAAAAAATTACTAAAAATGAAGAAAATTATCAGAATCAGAATCAGTTTTATTGACCAAGTACGTGAACACACACAAGGAATTAGCTTTGGTTTTTCCTTTGCTCACAGTTACAGTTCCAACATAGATACAACACACATAAACATAAACCTGATATAAGCAAACATTTAAGTAGAGACGAGGACAACGAGTTGGGAATGGTATGTACAAATAAATATGAATATAAATGTGAATATGAATATCAAAAACAAAAGAAAATCAGAAAAAAACAAAGGAGGAAATCACCAAAATCAAAGAAGAAAATCGCAATATATATATATATATATCGCAGGGTTAAAAAAAAATCCCAATGTTAGTTTTTTTCCAATATCGTACAGCCCTAGTCTGAATTCTTCATTCAGTTCCACAAGTCCATCCTCAACCCTATTTCTAATGACACCAGAAAGGTGGTTTTGAGCACTGCACTGGCCCTTTAAATGCAAATGAGCCACTTCATACCCCGCCCCCTCCAGGCCAAAAATATGCCCATCTTTGGACATATTTTCAGTATGAACTACAACTGCGGCTGCTGACAAACAATTATGGCGTACTTGGAGAAATGTTCACAGGAAGTCTTGACCTTATATGGGCAAATGTTGTGATGTAACAAGTTCTAGAGATAAATTAAGAAAGAATTATAATGAATTGTAGAAATCCACTTGATTTTTGTCGAAATTAATATAAAGCTAGCTCTGCAACACCTGGAGGGTTCAAATTCAAACTTTACGAACTATTAGGGTCAAAAATGCACAACTAATAAATGTGGGTTTAACAAAATATCAGCCCTTTAACACTCACAATGTCAGAGTTCCCACTGCTGTTCAGCTTCCTCTGGGGGGGCATCGGCAGGCGGGGGGCTTCAGTCTTTCCATCTTTTAGAAGACGTGAGCGGTCCGAGTTCCAGGGCTCGAAGTTGGACGGAGGTAAAAAAGGAGGGATGACCGCTTTCAGTTTGTCGTTAGGCAGCCGAGTCGAAGGTGCCCCACTTCTGAGCTACAAAATACAAAAAAAAAAAAAACTTAACATGTTAAGTAAAGGAATGAATCAATACAATATTCACCGTAACAATGTGGCTCATCCAGACCAATGGGATTTTGTATTTAAAACATTTAGTTTTTCTTACTTATGCCTACATTTGGGGCAAGGAAACAAAGAAATCCTCATTTTCCACACATACTGAGTCAAAATCCTCGTCCAAGATTAGGTTTGTTAGTTTAGTAAAGTTCTAATATCCAAACATATTAGATTAGATTAGCCTTTATTAATCCCACAGCAGGGAAATTTACTTGTATACAGCAGCAAAGACAAAATAAACACTCTAAATGCCCAAATAAAAATATTAATCACTATTAAAAACAATGTACAATAAAACCTATGTAGCTCAATTATAAACAATATACACTAAAACCTAAGTAATAAACAATATACAATAGATTATAAATAATAAACGATATACATTTAACATAAGAATATATTGCACTAAAAACAGAGGTCATATTGCACATGAGGAACAGCTTAAGACCTGGGTGATGGGATGATATGCATTTGTCTCTGTATTTGCATTCAATCTGGATATATGTGAAGAATGTAGAGCAGTAAAAATGAAAGATTCAGAGAAAAAACATCTCCTATTAACCACAGTGGTCAGTGAGTAATGTAATGTGGTCATGAGCCTTATTCCAACACAGCTGGTACTAACTTCAACCAGCTTCTTTGTTTTTGTTCAGTACATTTACACAAAGACAATTCTGCATTTTTCTCTCATTATGAACTTAACATCAGATTTTGAGGTTGATGCTGTGAAAAGTTTCATTTTATTGGTCATAATGCAACTTTTCAGTGTCAACCTCAAATTCTTAGAAAAAAAAAAAAAATCAATCTGCTGTGGCATTTTTACATTAAAAGATACAGACATGCAAGATTTGTATAGAACTAAATGACCTGCATGGTTATTAGAAATTACTAAAAGCCCCCAGATAGGACTAGTCTTACATATTTTATATACATACTTGTATACTACCAGTCAAAAGTTTGGACACACCTGTTTTTTCTTTATTTTCATGACTATTTACTTTGTAGATTTTCACTAAAGGCATCAAAATTATGAATGAACACATATAGAATTATGCAGTTCAAAAAAGTGTGACATAACTCAAAACATGTTTTATATTTTAGATTCTCCTAAATAGCCACCCTTTGCTTTAATTTATTTATTTTGAATATAACATTAAAAAAGCAAACATAAAACGCAAGATTTATACAAAGAAAGAAAATAATCGAAAAGGAGCTGGATGAAGTTTAACTGATATACTTCCGCCCCTTACCCCGTCCTTCTACTTACCCTAAATTTCCATGTCAGATCCCATAAGTAACTCAAAAAATCCTACACATAACAGACTAAACTCTGAGGCACAAAAATTCTATACACGTTAGTGAGTAATGTCAATGAACAAAGAACATTTTTGAGAAAAAGAAACAAAAAAACCCCATGCACACTCATAATCAGAAAAAATAAGAAAAAAAGCACATTCTTAGCATTTTCTCAATGAGCTTCATGTTGTAGTCACCTGAAATGTTTTCTAACAGTCTTGAAGGAGTTCCCAGTGATGCTGAGCACTTATTGTCCATCTATGATCCATCTCATGTCATTTAACCCATAAAGACCCAGAACAATTTTGTCAGTTCCCAAATAAAATTGTCTCTATATTTAACCTTTTTTAACCCATAAAGACCCAAACATCCACCATCTACCAAAACCATCTACTGATATAAACTGTCGATCCACTAATACAAGCAAATGGTGTAAAATAGTTATTCATCTTTTTATAGTTATCACATATGACCCGTTTGGATGTTCAGAGGTTCTGTAGTTGCCTTCTTCTACAATGGTGATTCACCAGTAAAACCCATGGAGTTGGACTAATGACAGTGGATGGGCACACTGGGTTCATGTTCAGTTAATTAGAGATTTAACTGTAAATGTCCCTTTTATCTCCAGTTTTCTCTGTTTTTGATACAATAATCCTCAATTTTACACTAAATTTTTCTGAACATCTAAATTAAATGTTGAAAAATATGGGATTTTCACTAAAAAAAACTCAAAATACAGAAGATATTTTTTTACAAAAAAAATGGCAATAAACCACTTAAGGACAGTTAAATATAGAGGAAAATGATTTGGGAAGTGACACATATGTCACACTGGGTCCTTATGGGTTAAATGAGAAAGGTGTGTCCAAATTTTTGACTTACATGCATTTTACATTGGACAAAAAAACAAAAAAAAAACATACCTGTAATGCGGCGAGTATTGGACCCAAATGCAGACAGACAACCAGTATAACTGATGAAGTGTTTTATTTAAATAATGTCCAGGTGGTTATGGGGAAATAGGTAGGTGAGGAGAAGTCCAGGGGAAAAGACGAGTGTAAATCCAGGCCAGTAACGAACAAAGTCCAAAATGAACGTAGGAGAAAATCTGGGCAGGCAGGAAACTGAGTCCAAGGGCAAACAGGAAAAGTGGGTTCCGAAAAGACAGAGTGAATCCAGGGAAAGGCGAAGGTACAGAAAAGCAGAATCCAAAGACAGAGCATGGAGAAACAAAGTGACAAACTGACAAAGAGCACGAGAAACACCAGGGTTTAGATACACATAAGGAGAGGGAGACAATGAGACGCAGGTGCAACACATTAACAGGTAATCACAGGATAGGTAATCACACAGGTGGGAAGATGGGGAACAGGAAGTAATGACGGCAGCAGTGACACAGGAGGAAGACTAACAAAATAAAACAGGAAGACAAGACAGACAGAGAGAGAGGGAGAGAGAGAAGACAGATAGTGACAGAAAAGGCAAACTGACAGAAACTGTGACACATACCATTGTCGTTATTAAAGAGTCCTCCTTTTCTGACGATGTTCTGCAGAGACCTGAAAGCACAAACATTTCATCACTAAAGCATCCTGTTTGACATCTTTCTGAAGTCCTTACGTCTTTGTGTTTCAGTGACATGTAGTCAAAGTCATCAGACTGCAGAACTTTGTGGCTCACCGGTGTCTTTGCTCTTGACCGCCCAGGCCGTGCTGATGTCACTTCCTCCCAGAGCAGGACTCGATGCCGGGGCCCCATTGGACTCAGACACAGGATTCCTATTCGCCTTCATCGTGGCGTCCAGTGACGTTTCGGCATCATCGGAGAACGGAGCCAGACGATTGGACGAAAGGCCGTGCCTCAGGGTGTGAGTCAGCTTCAGCCTCCGGAAACGATTGGACATCCTGCTCCACCAGGACTGGAGGTGGGCGGAGTCAAAGGAATCAAGAACATGGAACCGGAGTTACTGTTAGAGGTAGTGTTTTTTACTCTATGATGATGATGATAATGGTGATGATGAACCAGCTCATTATTCACATTAACAGATTGAAACATGCATTTAGCAGTTTTGTAAAAATTAACTGGTTATCCCTTTATGTGTCTCTGGGGTTACATTTTTACAGACACCGTCGTTTAAATTACTGTAACTCCTATGCGATTTGAGTTATAGACAAAATTCACATTACAGTAGAGGCCTACAATGACTGAGGGGGAAGGGTAGAAGTGGGCAGAGCAGAGAGCAGCACAAAGCAGTCTGAGAGAGAGAGATGGAAAATTTGTATTACATTAAGCTGCGTTTTAACAAGGTTTCAACACTGTTTTTGAAGTGAATTCTTGTAAATAATTGTACATATTAGTGATAGTGCTGTTTGGAGGATTCTATTAGTGTGTTTTGCCATGTATTCTTGAGTTTCACTGTTTTTTACCTTTTTTTCCATTATCTTCATCTGTATTTTTTAGGTATGTATAGGTCATTGGGGCTCTGTCTACAACTTAGACACAAAGTGCCACAGAGATTATCACACAGGCAAAAAAAGATAACAAATAAAAACATTACAAGCTGTAAAAGACAAACTTTGGACAAACAAAAATGTAAAATAAATAAAAATTTATTTATATAATATTACAAAGTTTCATTATGAACAATTATATTTGTTTTTCATAATAAATAAGATTTTAAAAAATTCCAAGCCTGTTTTTTATTTTCACTATAACATACTGTTTTTAGTATTTATTATGTATAATAATGATAATTAATGACCAGATATTGAAAGTTAAGTTCTTCTTGAAAAAAAGTGCATAAGAATTGGGAAAAAAAATAATAAAATTTCTGACACTTTTATTGCAAAAACAAAATAAAGAAAGGTGTTATACTGGTAGTTCATCAAGGGTTAAAATACGCCATACATTTTAATGGACACTTTTTGAGTGAATGAAGGAGTGTATAAGTCCTCTATGATTTTTGTCTTACCTTAAGGCCTCCCTTGTCATCAGGCGGCACAGGGACATTATTTAAGGAGTGTCTACTTTTAGAGCGAGCCATTGAGCCTTTTCCACGGTGTTTGACCTTCTCCTTATCCACTTGCATACACACAGATGCCAAGAGACGCACCAGCTCAGTGTCTGAAAGAATATGCAGAATGGAACTTCAGCTGACAGTGTGACAGTTATTTAAATTGATAGATGAGTGCTGAAGGTGTGCTTACCTGGGTCGTTCAGCAGCATAACCAGATCGAAGGCTGTGTACCCATTCTTAGCTCGGAGGTTGACATCTGCACCTTGACCCAAAAGGTACTTGACAATGTCTTTATTCCTGGAAGAAGAAGGAAAACTGAGGGTGAGTTTTTACATTTTAAATCTAGATTATGAGGTATTATCCATCTCTGTGTACCTTTCAATACAGTTAAAACAATTGTTTATTTATGTCTTAAAAAATTTAGGTTTCCCTGATAGGCAATGATATTAAAATAGAGAGACTTTAATAGAAAATACATGCAAAATTAAAATGTTCAAGTAAAAAGTGTTGCAAAAAGTGCAAAAAAACCACAGGAATAAGTTTATAATTTAAAAATCTTATAAATTATGAACATATTTTTACAAATATTGTTTCAAAAAAAAGATTTGAATAACTGAAAAAAAAAAAAAAGAAATTTATAACTAAAAAAGTGCAATTTTAAAAAAATTATGCCTCAACTTCTCACTTATTTAAGTACATTATAGACTGAATCTACAAAGGCACAAAACATCTGATAACAGGCATAATATTGCTAAAATTTATCATCTTTAGACATTTCAGTTGGTCCTAAATGTTCAGGTTATTCACATTTTACTGTTAAAAGATAGTTTGGCAATGTAAATATTTTTATGATGTAATATTATTTTTTCACATTAATCCAAGATGAAAATTTGGAGTCATTATTTATAGGTTATTATGCTATTATTCTACCTGAGATCATATTGGTCTGTATGTGGAACCTGAACTAAAACGAGTTCAAAATTCTTGACTGTTAATATCCTCTGTGTAAATTTTGCACCTTGACAATCTATTCTGCCGCATGAGAACCTTTGCTGGACTGGTTTTTGCCCACAGGCCGCATTTTTGACACCCCTGTTATATAGGGAGGACCAACCAACTGACATATATCCATATACAATGGTGAAGGTCGTGTGGATCTGTGGTAAAGCCGCAGTATCTATGATGATAACTTCATAATCTAACACTGACAGAAAGGCAGTCACCACTATATTTTCCTACAACTGACAACAAAATCTGTTCCAGTGTGCACATCTTGAAGCTCCATCTTACCCATGATACGTGGCCTGCATCAATGCTGTCCAGCCATGGACTCCATCCTGTTTGTCTATGTCGGCGTTCTTCTCCACCATCAGCTGCACCACTTCTAACTGACCACTCACGGCGGCCATCATCAGCGGCGACGCTCCCTCCTGATTGGACGAATTTACCTGCGTTGGATCCTCCTCTAAAATCTCCTTCACAAGCTGGGAATTTCCTGAGGTATCATTGTAGAAATATATAAATACAGATGTGTGTTTTTAAACAATGTAATGGCAAAATGAGGTTTGTTAGTACTGCTTTCAGGTGTGACATTGAACTCACCAAGCTTGAGGGCACTGAACACATCTGGTCGTCTTCTCTCATCGTCTGTGAAGAAACAACAAAAATAAAAACCATTATAACTTTTAGTATGTGATTATACAGTACTATGCAAATGTCTCACGCTTCTGTACATTGTTGGTTTTCCTGGATTGTAATAAATATATGTTTTTGTTTCATAAAACATAAAAAGAAAATACAAGGAATATGTGCACAATATTTAAACACTAAATAAATTTCAGCTAAATGGCCTCTACAGCTGAAATTCAGTAGTAAATATGACCACCCTAACCTACTACTTTTGTGCTACTTTTGTGTCAGTTCCCAAATGAATTTTTCTCTACAGTCAGTCTTTATTAAGGTGATTTATCACCATTTATTATATTATCCTCTGTGTTTTTTTATTTTTTTAGTGTACATGATGTATTTTCTTGTATTTAATTTACTCATCATGTTGATGTTGATAAAAACTCAGAGTAAATTTAGGATTATTATATGAAAAACAGAAAAAAATGAAGAAAAAGTGACTTTTTCAGCAAATCTAACATCAATTGAACATGAGACAAGTGTCTCCATCCACTGTCGTTGATCCAACTTCATGGGTTTTACTGGTGAATCAATGTTATAGAAGATGACAGTGTTTCCATGGTAACTACAGAGCCACTGAAAGTCCAAACTGGTCATATCTGATGACAATGAAAAGATGAACTTTTACATCAATTATTTAAATGTATTGATAGGATTAGTGGATCAAGAGGTATTGAACAGTTTAGATCAGTAGATGCTTTTGGTCAACAGTGGATGTTTAGGTTTTTATGGGTTTAACTTTATGATTGTCTGGAGTTGATTCTTTGGAAGATTTCTTCAGTAATTTTTTCATATATAAAACCAAGCTTTATGCAGAACAATATTACTTATGTACTATATTTTATCTTAGATTTCCTCTTTAGTTTTAGTTTTCTGTTGAAGAATTGTCTACTTTGAGTTTAGGTTATATCTAGTTTGGTCTTTGTTGACATATGCGAAGAATGTTAGGATGGAAGAATGCATAACATGAAGTATGATTTACCAAACCATTGCTTATTAACCACAGGCATAGAGCAAAATCAGAGAGAAAACAAAATGACCCTGAGATTTTACACTGCTCTGGAACTTCTTCTTCTTTGTTTGTTATTGTATTTTTTATTCATATCTGTAGAACTCACTGCTTGCTTTAGTTTTAGTCTTTGTATTTCTTAACTGTAATAACCCTGGGACTGATATGCTCTGAAACAACAGTCCTCCAGTACTTGGCCGGACTCCACATAACTCAGCCCCATCAGTCCATGCGTGGGGGTTATGTACACTCAGGACAAAGAAATGAAAAAAAAGAAGCACTACAGGCATTTAGAGGTCTGAAAGGTTTAGTAAAACCTAGCAAAAGGGCTTTTAATTCTGCAGAGAAGTGGATGAAATTCTAGTTTTACTAACAATTTGACACATTGCTGTATATTGTTCCATTCAACATCTTTATGGAATGACAGATGACATTATATTTTAGCATAAATACCTGTACTTTCTACTAGTTTTCAATACATCCCAATGTCGACAATGATTTGATCTTATATGAATGGGACAGTAGCACACAGAAAAGTGTACATAGAATAGAATAGAATAGAATAGAATAGAATAGAATAGAATAGAATAGAATAGAATAGAATAGAATAGAA
>JAPTGZ010000014.1:1540526-1560332 GCA_029814645.1 Fowleria isostigma
AAGGATTATAATTTATTAAAATAAATCTATCTAAATATCTAAAGTTTTAGCTCATTGAATATATATATATATATATATATATATATTCATGTGTGAATCTAATAAAGTTTTTTTGTGCAGTATTAAAATAAAAATAACTAGATTTTTGATTAATATTTAATCTATCTTTCATGATAAATATTTACTGGTCACTGACTACATTTGGTTAACATTTACAAATACTTTTTTTTATATATATATAATATTTTACTACTGTAAATCTGCTCAGTAATAAATTGTGGCATTTTGATGCTAGAATATTTTTCGCGTATTGTCATTTATCTCATAACTCATGTAAGCCTTATTGAATTTCACATACCCTCTTTTATTCTATATATCAGTTTAATAAAATATAAGTTACTGAAGTAAACTGAGGTGTCAATTATTAAAAATGGGGATCCACCACATTGTCATAACAAAATTGACATTTTTTTAAGTGCATATCTATACAGTTTTACCTCTTTAAAGCAATGATTATTTGCAATAATTACTTTTTCATCCTTTTTTTTGTCAACATTCAACTATAAAGCATCAGTGTCTATGATTTTTTTTTTTATGGAATAACAGATTTTTGTAAAATCAGTGCCTCAATGTGTACTATTGAGCAAGGAAAATATAGGAGCAAAGGGAAAAAAAATATGTGATATTTAATTACAGTTGTAAAAACATAAACTAACTAACATTTACTGGCATAATCATATTATTCCACTACATCTGGCCTATCTGGCAACGTATATTTTACTGTCACTTTGTGTAACAAAGGTAGATGAGAATATATGGCAGCTTTGGATTCACTGCAATAAATGGCAAGCTAGTTTGCCTCCAGATTTATATTGCTGCATTTTTAGATAAATAATCTCATGCACTGTTAATTTAGCTGCTATCACAAAACAAAACTCTTGATATTACAGTATGTACAGGTTCTACTTCCAAAACTTGCCATTTTTTTTACAGTAATATTGCTTGTAATGTTGAGAAAAATGTTGAGGTTTTTATGGAAAAGGTGTATTAAGGTTTTGCTTATGATAAAAAGACAATACAGATTGATAACATCACCACTGTAAACACAATCCCCAGTAATGAGAGCACAAAAATTAAACCACGCTCGGTCTGAGGCTGTTGTCCAGGCTGCTCCTCATCCACGCCCATCAGGGCCATGGAGGTGCTGTCGGTGCTGCTGAGGGGGTCGGCGTACTGTGGCCCGTGGGGCTCCACCATCCAACGCAGGACGTTCACCTTCATCTCCATGTCGTCAATCATGTGGTCGATTTGGATGATCTCCTGCTCCATGGTGTTGCGTTCCTGGCTCTCGAGGCCGTCGGGGAGGGTCGGGGCCTGGGCCTGGTTCAGGTCTGGTATGCTGAGCGCTCGAGCTGCTACTTCAGTCCCTCCTCCTGAAACAGCAGAAGGATAATGAGGATTTCAGTTTGTAAAATCTGTATTATAAAAGCCAAGTGGCCTCTGTGTGCGTGTGTGCATGTTTCTGTGTCCAGGGATTCACACAAAATCCTTACAGAGCTGACTGCTGCAGTTTGTCATACTTATGCATTTCTGGTCAAGGAACAGACTAACAAAAATGAAAAGTTGACAGGGCCAATACTTTGGGAGATATTAGTAATTTTGGAGTACAATATGTTGCTATAACCAGAGTGCTTTGGTGGTGACTGCTGGATAAATGCGGTACAGCATGCACAAATACACAACAGCGCTAAAACTACCACATCTGGAGCTTGTGGATCCCTATGGTCAACATGCTGGCCTGTTTTAAACGTCAAACATAATTTTGTTGTGTTTTGACAAAATGGGTGACACTCTAGCTTCAAAAATCATTGACACTTCTTACCTCTCAACTTCTTCACTTATCAATTTTTTGAAGAAATGCACAAAAATTACAATGAAAATACATCTTTTCTTCACAAAACATAAATAGTACAAAGATGTAAATAAACAGGAACCAGTTCAATGTCCTTGTATCATCATCTGTTCATTCAATTCAATTACCAACAACCTACAATTATTTATTAATTTATTCACTCATTCCCTTTGACCTACATTGCTCCTTACGAGCCTGTCATCGAGAGCACCTGCCTTCATCCACCTGTTCTCGTTAGCCAGGCTCCTCTATAAAAGGAGGATTTTTCCCTCAGTTGAGTGTGTGACAACCAGGCAGTCAATGCCATCGTCCGAGTTTGAGTGTTTGTGTGAGCTTTTTGAGAGTGTCTGGTGTAGGGGAAAGAGGGTGTTGGGAGTTTGAGTTTTGATGTCTTTCAGTTTAACCTTTAAGCAAATGACCCCAGTTTTGTTTTTTTGTGGCCAAGTTTTCATTTCATCTGCCATTTTCGTAGAATTAGTGGGTGGATAGGGGGATTTCATCTCCACACCACCTTTTAGAACCTCAGGGCCTTCGTTGTTTTCATTTTGTGTTATGCGTTGGATTTTTTTTGTTAGTTTTACTATCTGTGGCCTGTCCTTTAGGTCTCATGATTTTGTAGAAATGTAACAATTGGGGGCTCGTCCAGGATGTGAACTCTTTTCTTTTCTGTGTAAATATTTGAGTCATAGAATACACTGTTGCACCCAGATGTGGAATTTCAGTTGGAGTCATTTGTTGAAAACTGGACATGGGAAGCCATTCACACCTGTAGAAAGGTGGACCTACTTAAAATTGCTCACCACTTTAACATTCCCGTGGGAGCAGAGAGAATGCAGCCAAAAACGCTGTAATAGATGGGTTAGTGGAGAGGCAGCTCCTCACTAAAGTTTCTGATCAGAAAGTATCAGATGAAAAAGAGGGTGACACTGATCCTCTTGACTCTGATGCTGAGTATGAAGGAAAAAACTTGGAGATTAAACTCAAGCTTGATGAAATAAAGTTGGAGCAAATGAGAATAAAACTGATATCTGAAGAAAAAAAGAACAGGCTGTACGTTTGAAAAAGCTGGAGCTTGAAGAACTCTGCATTAAATCTGGTCAGCATGGCAGCGCCAGAGAATTTGATTTAGCTCGAAACAGCCAACTTGTAACACCATTCAATGAAAGAGAGGTGGATGAGTATTTCACACTTTGAGAGGGTTGTTAATACCTTCAAATGGCCAGAGGAGTTTAGGCCATTATTGTGTGTTGGTGGGGAAAGCCCAAAGTGTTTATGCATCACTGTCTATTGCTCAAAGCTCAGAATACAAGACTGTGAAAGAGGTCATACTCTGTGCATATGAATTGGTGCTGGAAGCATATAGGCAGCAATTCCAAAAGTTAATAAAAGAAGATACCCAAACACATGTGGAGTTTGCTCAAGAATGAAAAACCTTGTTTGAACGATGGTGCAAATCACAAGATGTTAAAACCCTGGATGATTCAAAGAATATAATTTTGTTGAAACAGTTCAAGCATTGTGTTAATGAAAGAGTTGCTACTTACCTCAATGAACAAAGTAGTTTCACCCTGGAAAAAACTGCTGTTTTTGCTTATGAGTTTGTTCTCACTCACAAATTCACTTTCCCATCAAAATCACCAAACACCTTCTCTAATAAAACAAAACCTCCACCCACCTCTAAACCAGTGTCTACTCACACTTGGAAGCACACCACTATAAATCAGGTAGAGTGTCACTACTGCCATTCAAAAGGACACAAAGCTGTAACTTTGATTGGAAGCTCCCTCATTGATGAAATGTCTGTCCCAGATTTAAAATTTGTATATGACAATGTGCCAGATGAGTTCAAGCCTTTCATTTCTGATGGATTTGTGTCCTTGCTTGGAGATTCACACAAGCAACCGGTGACAATACTACAAGACATGGCAGCATCATAGTCCATTCTGTTAAAAGGGGTGTTGCCTCTTACTGATGAAATGAAGAGCAGAGGTGTGGAGATGAATTGGTTTCAAGAACTGTTATTTGTTATGTTGGAACCTGGGAGAGTCAATGGCCCTGTTGAAGTGGTCTTAAGGGAGGGACTGCCTGTGGGAGGAATCATCTTCCTTTTGGGAAATGATTTGGCTGTGGACAAAGTCACAGGTCATGTCCCAAATGCTATTGTTACAGAGATGCCCAGAGTTGATGAAGATGATGGGTTGGCTAAGTTGCACCCTCACGTGTTTTCATCTTGTGTAGTTACATGTGCTATGGCAAGCAGGCAGGCTGATGGTTCTTGTGCTGAAGATGACAGGGATCCTTTGATTTGTCTGAGACTTTTTTGTGTGTGCTAGATGTGACAGCGCTTCACATGTAGAAGTGAGAACTCTAAGAGTAATGGGGATTGTATTTCGGTCAATCGCATTGAGTCAGACTCATGTAAAATGGACGCTGTGGGAAGTCGTGAGTTTAACCTGCCTTTGAATGGGTCAAAGGTTGGGGAGTCTGTGGAGAAGGCAGTAAACTTCTTTACATCACGATTTAAGATGTCACGTAAACAGCTCATTGCTGAGCGAGAGAGAGAGATGTCTCTGTCCCCTTGCTATGTTGATGTTCATTCTGAGGAAGATTGTGCTGGTGCTCCAGTCAAGTACAACAAAAAGAGTGACTTGTTAATGAGAAAATGGCAAAAACATGCTTTGTTGGAGGATGCCAAGCCTGCTGTGTCACAAATAGTGGTCCTAAAACCACTTTGATTGGAGATTCTCAGGTTGGCACATGCTGGAAATATGGCTGGTCGCCTGGGGGTCAGTAAAACATATGACAGAGTATAACAGAATTTTTTTTGGCTGGGTCTGAAGGCCAATGAGAGAAATTTTTGTAAAACCTGTAAAGTGTGTCAGTTTACAGGTAAACCAAACCAACTGTTGCCAGTTGCACCTTTGCACCCTATACATGCTTTTGATGAATCCCGGCAGCAGAGTGCTGGTGGACTGTGTGGGTCCCTTACCCAAAACCAAGAGTGGAAATCAGTTCTTACAATCATGTGTGCGTCCACTCAATTTCCAGAGGCAGTTCCACTCAGAAAAATTACAGCAAGGAGTGTGCTAAAGGGTCTGCTAAAATTCTTTTCAGTTTTTGGCATTCCAAAAGTGGTCTAGACAGATCAAGGGACAACTTTTATGTCCAAGCTTTTTCAACAGGTGATTCAGCAGATGGGAAGCACTCATTGCCCCTCAAGTGCATATCACCCCGAAAGTCAAGGAGCTTTGATGTGGTTTCCTTCAACTTTGAAATCTATATTGAGAGCATACTGTCTTGAGTTTAAGCGTGACGGAGATGAGGGTGTTTCTCTGGTACTATTTGCTGCTCGTGAAGTAATGCAGGAGTCGTTGGGGTTCAGTTTGAACAAACTAGTTTTTGGACATAGAGTTTGTGGTCCATTGTCTTTGTTAAAAGAGAAACTCCTGGAGGAGGAGTCAGGTCAGGTTATCAGGGTGGCTGTGGCGCAGCTGGTAGAGTGGGTCATCCAATGATCAAAGGGTCAGCGGTTTGAATCCCACCTCAGAAAAACCGTCCGCATGTCGAAGTGTCCTTGGGCAAGACACTGAACCCTAAATTGCTCCCAGTGGATTCTGTTAGCGCCTTGCATCAATCGCTCATTGGTGTATGAGTGTGTGTGTGTGTGTGTGTGAATGGCTTGTAATTTGCACTGTAAAGCACTTTGTGACTCCTGTCTGTGAAAAGTGCTATATAAATAAAGCTTACTTACTTAGGTTCTAAAACAAATCTTTTGGATCATGTGTGTGCATTTTGCTATAGGTTGAAACAGGTCTGTGAAATTGCAAGTGAGAACTTGAAGAAAACTTAGGGAAAGATGAAAGTGTGGTATGACTGAAAAGCCTGTTCACGTACTTTTGATGTAGGGGATCAGGTTTTTATTTTACTACCTATTGTTGGATCTCCCCTTGAAGCATTGTTTTCCGGACCTTACACAATCGAAGGGAAGGTTGGAAACCTAGATTACATGGCCTCTACCCCAGAGCGTAGAGAGAAAAAGAGATTGTGTCATGTAAACATGATTAAGCCATGCTAGCCCTCAGACAATCAAGAAGGGACAAATAAACAAGCTAAGTGTATGGTGGTAAATTCAAAAACATTGTGGGATGATGACCACACAGAACCTGTACCAATGATGAAGCTTCACAACTCAGAGATTCTAAAAAACCTGGATGATTATTTGCCTCACCTAAGCCCAACAGAAATGGCTGATGTAGCGTCATTATTGGATTTGTTTAATTGTATTTTTTCTGATGTTCCCTCTGAGACTAATGTGTTAGCACATGACATAGACGTGGGTGATGCGAAACCCATAAAACAGCATGCGTACAGAGCTAACCCAGAGAAACACGCTTTGCTCAGGCAGGAGGTTGAGTATATGGTAAAGCATGGCATAGCTGAACCTAGCAATAGCTCATGGAGTTTACCCTGTATTTTGGTTCCAAAAGCAAACACCACTAGCCCAAGGTTCTGTTCTAACTTCCGTAAGCTCAACAGTGTGACCAAGCCAGATTCCTATCCACTGCCGAGGGTGGATGATTGTGTGGACCAGATTGGATCAGCTCGTTTTGTTAGTAAATTTGATTTACTGAAGGGATATTGGCAAGTACCATTAACCAAATGTGCCAAAGAATTATCTGCATTGTGATTCTGGATGGATTGTTTAAATATTGAAGAATGCCATTTGGTTTAAGGAATGCTGGTGCCACTTTTCAACGGCTAATGCACATGGTGTTGTGGGGTTTCGACAATACAGAGGCTTACATTGATGATGTCGTATTCAGCGACTCCTGGTCCGACCATCTCAAACATGTCAGAGAAGTGTTTGAAAGGTTAAAAGCAGCTAGCCTAACTGTCAACCTTGGAAAATCTGAGATTGGCAAGGCCACTGCTAAATACCTGGGAAAAGTGGTCGAACAGGGTAAGGTGCCACGTGTGTGGCTGCAAAGGTCGAGGCCATTATAAATTTCTTGGTGCCTACAACCCACAGGGAACTTAAAGGGGTTTTGGGGATGGCTGGCTACTAAAGGGCATTTTGCCAAAATTTTGCTCAAGTAGCAGCCCCCCCTAACAGACTTGACCAGCCCGAAGGTCTCCTACCATTGCACCCCAGAGTGCCAGAATGCTTTCAAAAAATTAAAAGCACTTTTAGCCACGGCCCCTGTACTAATGGCTCCTGATTTCAGTTGCCCTTTTCTACTTTAAACAGATGCCAGTGATGTGGGCGTAGGAGCAGTACTTGTGATTTATTGTATTTTTTTTTTGGGGGGGGGGTGTTATGGATAGTCAGCTTTTGACCTGCATTGCTCCTCAAGAGCCTATCATTGAGAGCACCTGCCTTCATTTTCACCCACCTGTTCTTAATAGCCAAGCTCTTGTATACAAGGAGGATCAGTTGAGTGTGTGACAACCAGGCAGTCAACACCATCATCTGAGTTTGAGTGTTTGTGTGAGCTTTTTGAGAGTGTCTGGTGTAGGGGAAAGAAGGTGTTAGGAGTCTATTCATGAGTTTTGATATCTTTTAGTTTACTGTTCAGACAAATGACCCCAGTTTTGTTTTTGTGAGGCCAAGTTTGCATTTCATCTGCCATTTTGGTAGAATCAGAGGGTGGATGGGGAGATTTCATCTCCACACCATCTTTTAGAACCCTGGGGCCTTTGTTGTTTTCATTTTGTGAGTGTGAGGGTTGGGTTTTTTTTTTTGTTTCTCTATCCGGGGCCTGTCCTTCAGGTCACATGATTTTGTAGAAACGTAACAATTCATTCATTAATTTATTCATCCATTCATTTTCCAAACTACTTAATCCTCATGAGGGTCACGGGGCTGTTGTAGCCTATGCTAGCTAAGGTGGGCTTCAACCCTGGATGTATTGGCAGTTCATCTCAGGACAAACAGCCGGTCACTTTCACACCCTACAATTAGTGTCAGATTTTTTATTAGTGAATACCCAACAAATAGCAGCTGTGTTGAACTGAACTGAATTCAGTGACTATTGAATACTGTCAGCAGTTTCTTTTTGTAAAAACATGTCCTTCTATATAAAAATATAATGTTTATTATCATAAGTCTTTGAATTCTGTAGGTAGGGCCAAAAACATAATTTGTGAAATCACCATATTAACCTTTGGCCAAAAAAAATTTATCTCTTTGAGCCTTGAGCCAAATTTTAAGACATTCTATTAGGATTTTTGGGACATAGCCTTAAAAATGTAAAAGAGACCAACTAATGAACATATCATTTCGTTGAGATGCATGGACACAGCTAAAAAAAAACATTTGGTAAAGAATGACAATCCAAAGAGAACTGGTTTTCACATTATTTCATTAATTCCTCTGGAACATGCACCAAAATAAACCTAGATATTTGATTAGGAGCTCATGAAATGTTACTTATATTAACAGTATAGTTTTATAGAACAAACAGTGGATTTTCTTAGTAGATTTTTACCACTCTTCTTTTTTTGTTTTCATGTAAAGTGTTAAAATAAAACTCTTAAAACACTGTTAACCAAATAAAATCTGACTACTCCAGAAGTTAGAGGTATACCACATGATTTGGAGCAGCAACACCACCCAACCAGAGAGACAAAAACTAGTAATTGTGACAGATTAGTCTAAAATAACAAAGGAACTGTAAATATGCCCAGCAAAAATGTAGCCCTGCTCTGTACCATTGTGATACTACATTTTGCGTTTCTTCGTGTAATAAACTTCATAGAAGAGCATGTTTAAAAAAAAAAAAAATTACATTGTGATATATAAAAATTCTTGGTGCTTTGGACCTAATTTCTGCCTCTGGGCTTTAAAGGTTCAGTGTACGATATTTAGAGGACGTTGTGACTCGCATCCAGTTCACTACCAAATGTAGAAAACTTCCTTTTTAGTGCCAGTTGTGGCTTTTCCACTGGACATGGAAAACGTGCAAAACTTTAGATACACTATATTGCCAAAAGTATTCGCTCACCTGCCTTGACTCACATATGAGATTAAATGAGTCAAGGCAGGTGGATCAGTCTTGATCCATAGGGTTTAATATGACGTCGGTTCACCCTTTGTAGGTATAACAGCTTCAACTCTTCTGGGAAGAGTGTGTTCATGGGAATATTTGACCATTCCTTCAGTCTCCGCTCTAATTCATCCCTAAAATGTTCTGTGGGGTTGAGGTCAGGAGTTCTATGCAGGTCATATGAGTCTAGGCAGGTGAGCGAATACTTTTGGCAATATAGTGTATTTACTGAATGTCAAAAAAACATGTGCATAATGATGTTTTTTCCATTAAATCACAGATGCAATGATTTGTTTATTTATTATTGTGAGATGTCATGAGAAGTCGTTCCACAAACATGCAATGAACATAAATATCGTTGATTTACAGATATGTATTCATTATTATTCTATATTACCCTTCTGTCCTGTACTAAATTCAAAAATGATTTTGTTTCCTGGTGTGTCCACACATACCGCACTGTGTTTCTTTTAAAACTCTCCCTCTTCACTTGTAACATCCGTCAACATCTGTTTTTTTTTTTTTGTTCATGTGATTCTAGTTGCAGAAAAAGGTCTTTCCATTACAGTTTTGCATGATATACCAATTTCACTACATCCAAAAAAAACACCTCTTGCCGGCACAAAAACTTTTAATCAAAAAATGAAAGTTTTGGAGAAATTGATGTTTTTCCATAAGGCAAATTTTAATGCTATATTACATTTATGCAATTTGAGGGTCAATGGAAAAGTGACTGGTGTTTGTTTTGCCTGTTCTTGGGTTTTTGGCTAAGGGGATAATAAATTTCCATTTTTACCCTCGATACAACTGAAAAGGGCTCCTGCAGAAACATGGTGCTCCAACATGGCGGACTTGGAACACGACCGACTATAAATGGCTCATCCCTTTAAATCCCCATGAACCTTATACACTGATCCTTAACTTGTGGAAATATGGTTTTATACTGAGGAATACACATCATCAGAGGTGGGAAGTAATGTAGATTTTTTTAGGTATCTGACGAGTATTTACTTTTCTGGTAACTTTTTACTTTTACTCCCTACATTTTTGCATAAATATCTGTATTTTATACTTCTTACATTCTCAGAATAGGCTCCTTTTTCAAACTAAATAGATCTCACAGTACGTAAAATACCTCACTTCATTCACTGTGGAATTAGAAAACGGAAACTTTTATAATTTTGCCTGGTTAAATAAGTATTATTCATTCATGGCAAAAAATGCACATTTACGTTTAACTTTTGTACTTTATTACAATTGAGAAGTTGTACTTTTTAACTTTTACTTAATTAAAGGAGTTGAATCAGTACTTCTACTTTTACAAGAGTATTTTTTTCACAAGAGTAGCAGTACTTTTAACTACAGAATGTGAGTACTTTTGCCACGTCTAGAAATCATAGAGAAACACTGAAACACAATGTGGATGTATGAGGTGATCATTTACCTTGTACTCCAGTCTGAACCAATGAGTCACTGTTGGCCAGGGAGAAGACGTCACCTATGTTGAAAACCTTGCACATGTCAATATGAAGAAGCTCCAGGCTGGAGGAGAAGGCCACCCAGAGGAGCTCCATCTCCTTGCGCTGGTCTTCAGGCAGGCTTTTGTCCCTCAGGTGTTGGGTGAGGTATTGACAGGTGGCCCCGGACAGTTTCTGGGCCTTTTCTCGCGTTTGCCGTAACTCATCCCGGAGCTGTAAACTGTCCGTGCAGGAACCAACACATGATGCCAGATGACGGTAACATGCCACCACCTGTATGAGACCAAGGAAAGGGTTATTTATTTAGCAAATATTTAAGCACAAATGAAGTGAATGTGAAGGTGCATGAGAATTGCTTTGTGTAAAAATCTCCGACAGAAATAATTAAAAACAATTAACCTGTAAATACGCAAACATCCACTGTCAACCAAAACAATCAACTGGTGTAAACTGTTTAATACCTGTCGATCAACTAATCCTATCAATACATCAATCATCCTATCAATACATATAAAATATAATTATTCATCTTTTATGGTCATCAGATATGACCCATTTGGATATTCAGAGGCTCTGTTATTACTGTGGAAATGTCATCATCTTCTACAACACTGATTCACCAGTAAAACCCATGGAATGGGATCAATGACAGTTTTATGTTCAGCTAATGATATTAATAATATTTCTAAAAAAAGTCAATTTTACTTCAGTTTTGTCTGTTTATGGTATAATAACCTTTGAATTTACTCTGAGCTTTAATGAACATATACATGATCAGTGAATTAATTATGGGAAAATACATTATTTACAGTGAAAAAGCTCAAAATAAAGAGGATAATTTTGCAATAAATGGTGATAAATCACATAAGAAAGGCTAAATACAGGGAAACATTCACTTGATAAGTGCCACAACAATAAATTATTTGTTTTTTAGTGAGATGTGAAAGAACAGGCATCTCAACTGCCTTTCTGACCTTTTTTTGTGGTCGAATTTCTGTTGTAACAACTCATCAAAGCCCATTTCAATCTATTTGTTCCTGTTTCTCTATATATAGCAGGTGTGTCAAACACGCAGCCCACAGGCCAAAACCAGCCCTCCAGAGGGTTATCTAGTCCACAGGATGAATTTGAAAAATGCAAAAATTACACGGATGCAATTAACAGTCAAGAGTAACAATGCACAGAAATCATCAATCAATCAACCATCAGACTTTATAACAGTTGTCAGTGACCCCCCCATATCACACCATTTGCAACCACAATGTAAATATGTAAATAGGATTAAAATTTTTACATTTTAAAATCTTAAATTTAAATTTTCTATTTATGTAAATAACAAATTTCTCATTTTCTTTTATATCTAATTTGTCACTCAGTTGTGGTCTGTCTTTGCACATGTTTGTTGTATGTTGCTGCTGTTAACTGAAACTCCCCCATGGTGGGATAGATAAATTCATATCCTCCCAAGACACAGGGAAGTACAAGTTTTGGCTTTTAAGGTTCTTTATTTAAATGAGATAATTGTCTATATTGGAAACATTATGATGCATTAGTTTTTTCAGATGCATTTAAAAAAAATTTATGGAATGTCTTTTTGCATTGGATAGTTTTTTTTTTTTTTTTAAATAAAACTGTGAAACTCTTGTCCACACATGTGGACAAAAACCCCACAGCTGGGTCTTATCTAAAAAACCATCATGTTGCATGCATGATGTGCATGGTATATAACATTTGCATAACAAAGAGAACTGGTGAAAATGACATGAGATGCAACAGTACTGCAAGAATTAATGTTAATGTTTATTGTTTTTCAAATATATGCATATTGAAAATCTTTTTAATATTATTTACAGTATATTAATATGACACTAGGTTAAATTAGCTTTACCCACAAACTGTAGGGAAAGAAACTTTACTTTTATGTTTCAAAGGTTGTTTTATTTGAGTAATGATCAATTAGCATATCTCCATATAATTATTTGTACTTGTACTGGAGTTAACTGTGTACTTTTACCACCTCTGCTGGTCACTCAGGGTTGCTGTACTCAAACCTGTTCACTGGTTCAAACAAGAATATGTGTTTTTTTTCTGTTACTTTAGATAGGAACTTGAAAACCCAATTATTCCACTTCACCTGATCAAGTTAAAGTGTACAGTCGCCCATTCACTTCATAAACCTGGGCGTTTGTCATACCTACTGTATTAATCCTGTTCAGAACAGTTTAGTGTGAGTGATTCATACGAGTCTGTTGAAGCTGTATGAAACATTGAGGGGTAAATGTATAAAGTACAATTGTAGTGATTCTATAATGTAAAGCATATGTTTTATTAATAGATATATAGCAGTACTTACCCTTGAGGATTAGGCGTAGGTTAATGAAAAATATTATGAATAATCTTATTATCATCGATCTATTCCTAGATAAGCCACAACAACCTTGTGCAGCAGTGTTAAGTGGCTCCAAGCACAGACAGATGGAAGCACGCACAGTTATGATGCATATGACACTGCAATATTAATTTACTCATTTATTGTGGTTGAAATGCACATAATTAAAACATTACATTTCAAAAGCTTTAACTACTGTTCCCTCTGATGTGTTTAATTTCAATACTAAACCACATGTTCTACATTGTAATATTTAGTATATTTTTAATTTTGCAATTCTATAAGCAGTAAGATCATTTCTGTTCTGTCTTAATTCTCTCACTACTATTCTGCAAGACTGCTGCAATATTGCTCAGAATTCTAAGTAAAATCAATAAAGTTCATATCAGTGGTAATATTGATAATGTACATGCACAGATAATCATTATTATAAAGTTTTGATACATCTTTTTTTTTTTTTTTTTTACATATAAATACATCCTGAATAAAAAAATGCCAACCAATAAAACAAGAGTAGCTAGACGAGTTAAAACAAGTAAATCCAAACCAATAGTGGAGAGTGAAATGCATGTCATTATAGTGGCCACAAGGATGCAGTGGACCAAGACATGATTGTGAGTTTAAGTGCTTTTTTAGCCACGGGGGGGAAGGATTCTTGGATGTCTTGCTTATAGTATAGTTTAGCTCATAAAATATGATATTCTTGCCAATGGCAAACATTTCTCAACCAGGAAGAAACATTAGCATCTTTATATTTGCAGGAAAGACTTGTATGGTTTTATTTTATAAGTGTTGGAAGACAATGAGCAGCTGGGTTTTATAAAATCACTGGACTTGAATGTCACCTCAGCCTTATTTGACACAAAGTGTTACAGTCGATATTAAAACAGTTCAACTTGTAGCATCTTACCTTTATCAGGGACTCCACCAGAGCCTTCCCATCAGTCACAGATTTGTCCGCGTTGACTGTACAATCATCGCCTACTTTATTATTTATAAGTGGCATGAGGATGACTCGTCCAGAGTCTCAGACTCTGCCACAGCAGGCAAGATTTTGGCCCGGCTGCACTTTACTTCTCCGGCTGCCCCTGCTCTTCGTCCCCCCTTGGAAGATGCTTCATTCAGTGCCCGAGTGATGAGGCAGACTCAGTCCTGTGCAGGGCCCCATGAGGAGACACAGTATTCCACTCCAGTAACTAAAATGCAATGATAGATGCTAAACATCCTCCGAAGACTGAAAAATGAGCTGCAAAGAGTAGTAAAAAATGACAAAAAACATGTAATAAACTGATGTAACAGCCAGCCGAGGTGCTAATCCTGTGATTGACCCCTTTGCACTGACGCAGGTTAAGACGAACAGATAATCTCATTAACTATCCCTGGGTCCAGAGAGATAGAAGAGCAGCTGGCTGCCTCCACCACAATGGTCCTTTCACTAAGTGAGGGGCTGCGCTACTAGTCTCACTCAACTGTAAAGGTCAGTATGTCACATCCAAATGGTGGCATTGCACAGCTAAAAGATGTCACATTTAGGGTCTGAAGTGTCTAAATGGCAAAATAAATAAAGGGCAAATTAGTGAAGAGTGATGCACTAACAGAAGTCAACATTGTATACAGTTTCTTTGACGTTATCAGTCTTTTGTGGTTTTCTTGCCCTTCAGGCCTCAGATAATGGATGCCCTCATTTGACCAGGTTGATACAATTCGGCTTGTACAAAGCATCAAGTCCTTTTTAGAGCAGTGTACTGTATATATACACAGATGCATGGCAAAGCAAGAACCTGTTCGTATTAATTTGGAAATTATATTGTATCAATCATCAAAGGGTTTTGCATTTGCTTGATATGTCTAGTGTGGATATAGATTTGGTGGCAACACACAAAATTGCTTTTAACAGTAAAACTTCTAAAACAGCCTCAAGCACCAAGTGATGAAGCCTCTGGAGGAAACTGAAATTCACATTCACTACTCAGAACAAGGATGCACCCTGCAGTAAGAAAATACAATTTATTTTTCATGTGAAAATTTAAAGGGTTTGGGAGACCAAATTCCTCAGAGTTGTGATTGATCATAAAGTCAACTGGAAAAAACATGAATGTTAAAGGAAAAATCTCAAAATCAATAGTAATCCTGTATGAAGCCAAAGACATGTCAAATCACAAAGGTTTATATTTAATTTACTGCTCACCAATCCTTATTTAACTTACTATGTTGAATAATGGGGATCTACTTTTAAAACCACAACTGATAAAAAATATTTTACAGCAAAAATGAGCTATATGCATTATAAATAAAGGAGGGTATTATGATCATAGTAATTCATTATGTTAAAATTCTCATGTTTTGAAGTTTAGAGACTTGGTTTATTATAGATAAATGCAAACTATGTTTAAAATAAAAAACACTACCAGACTGTATGCAAAAGTTTTTAAAGTATCTGAAAATAAATGAGTTGAGAGATGGATGCAAAATTATGTTACAAAATAAACTGAAAAGGTTAAAGATTTTAAACGCGTTCAAACTGTGGAATAGTGCCAATTTAAAACTTACATAATGGGCTTCTTTTGTTACATTCAAAAAAGCATTATATGCATCTATATTTGAGTTATGGCTGTAATTGAAAAAAAAAAAAAAGTATATATTTTTTTCTTTCTACTCGACACCATGTATTGTGTAGCTTAAGCTGTAAAGTAGGCGGGCATTAATAAGCTCTACTGTCAAATTGTATTTCTCTCTTCTGTCATTTTGAAATACATTTATGACTGAAACTATGTTTCTGTAATTTATTCAAAAACAATTAAATCCATACATCATAAGACAGCAATAAAATGCTTTGGAGGATCATGTTGTTGAACTCTGCAGCGTTTAGATCCTCAGTAGTGTGCAGTTTTCGTCGTCTTCCTCAGAGTTCGCGTTGTTGCACCTTTTCGTGGAGAATTGACCGCCTGCTTGAGGTTGGCGAGGAGGTTCTTCTTTGTTTTCTGCAGCACAGGAGACTTCTGGGAGAGTTTTTCAAGCTCTGCCTTGAGTGAGGCGATTTCTTTGTCTTGTGCGATATTCTGCCGCAGCATATCGTCCATAGATTTAGCCTGGAGAGGAAATAAAGACTTGTCTATTCTCTTGAACAGGGGTGGGCAATTCATTTTCCAGCAGAGCCCCATAAGAAACTGACATTTGTTAAGGGTTGACCAATACACTTGCAGTTCTGCTCAATATATACAGTACCTCTATAAATACAGTACATTTATTATGCATTCATTTAAAAAGGGACAGTGCATATTAACTCTTTCCCACATAAAGATGACATTTCATGACCCCACCATACCTTTAATGATGAGTTTTGACACCTGTTATATCACTAAAGACATGATTTGACAACCATTAGAACAGGTTCTGTTTTTTTCCAAATGTAAGACACTGTGATAGGTGGAGGTGACCACAATCCATACTAGGACAACCAATAGGATCTAATAATCTAATACATTTTCTCTATTTTTTGATTTCTTTTCTCTTTATTTCTTTACATTTTTTTATTGTTTTTAATTTTTTTAAGTTTGTCTTTTTTAAATTTTCCAAAAATAAAAAAAATTATAATAATTGTCACTGTTTTATCTTGAAGTTTGCCTAAGTACTGATGATTGTAGCCACTGGAAAAAGAAACAACATATCTGAAAAACAAAATGTTCTATGGGTAGTCCTAGAAACATATACAGTATATATGGGTTGTTCCTAGTCTGCATCCCAGGGGGAAAGGGTTAACAATTCAATGAAAATGTGCAGTACAGCTTTCCTTGTTTGCATATCTCAGGTTTTTTTTTTCCTTTACATTTGACTTCAGTGAACACATACTTAGAAGTTCATGTTTATTTAAAAATTTTGGATTCTGAATCTTCTTTTGGCATTAGCTGGCATCTTTGTGGACTGAAACTGACCAACAAACCAATCAGTGCATAAGCCTTATGCCAAGTATGTCAAGTACATGTGAAAAAAAAAAAAGGTAGTTTAGCAGATCATTCAAAATAAAAGCAATACTGTCATATTGGTTGCATCTATCACAATGATATACATTTGCAATTACTTTTAATTTGTTAATGACTTCATAAAGACCAGTCAGGGTCAGCTATTGGGCCATACATTGACCAGGTCTGCTCTTAAAGGTGGTGTGTGAGAAAATGCCTCTTTTGTATCTCGGAAATAAAACTAAAGTAAGACTGAATCCCACTCCCACCTGCTCATCAGTTTTCCTCTGCAGAGCCTCCACATCAGCCGATTTCTCCAGGAAGCAGTCTCTGACCTTCTGAAGTGTTTCATTAAGTCCTATTAGCCTTTTCTCTAGAGACAGAATCAACTGGAGACCAAACATTTTATGTAGTGCTGAAAAACAATGACTACGTAATAAAGTACAACCACAATTGATAACACTTTAAAACAGGGGTGCCAAATATGTGGCCCACGGCCAAAAACTGTCCCAGCAAATGTTCCAATCCAGGCCGCAGGATGAATTTATAAAATGTAAAATTTACACAGAAGATATTAACAGTCAAGGGTGTCAAACGGATTTTAGTTCAGGATCCACATAAAGACCAATGTGATCAAGTAAAATAATAGCATAATCTATAAAATAATGACTCCAAATTCCCTTCTTTGTTTAATGGGGGGGGGGGAGTACTAAAAATAATGAGAAAAATTTGGATTTATCATTATTTATAAACATTATTTCACTGGTCCAGCCCACCTGAAATCATATAGGACTTTATATGGCCCATGAAAGAAAATGAGTTTGATATCTGTACTTTAAAAGGTCCATTGTGTAAAATTTAGTGGAATCTAAATGAACTAATGTAAGGGTTATTACATTTTCATTAGCTAAAACAATTGCATATATATATTTTGTTGCCTTAAAATGTTAATCTCAGAACATACTTTGCCATTTTATTGAAGGTGCATTGAGAAAAATGATGCATTACAACCTCCATGTTTTATTGTGGACCACATTTATCATCATCTTTACCAAAAAGCTGCTATGTACACCACCAGATATCACTAAATCACACTCTTTAACTTGTCCTCGTTACCTCTTGTTTATCCTCACACATTCTCTCTATGGCACATTTTTCTTTGTAAAGACGTTTGAATCGATCATCTCCTGAAAAGAGAACAGGTTTTACATTCTAGTTTTATAAATTCCCTAAGATGGACAGAAAAGAAATGTAATGCTCACTAATGTACTAACCTGATGATGAGTCCGTTTCTTTTAAGGGTTGAGTCTGGCATAATTGATCCACTGTAGGAACTGAAGACACTCCTCCACTTCCTCCAGATCTTAAAGTCTCCAATTCAGTCAACTTACGCTTCAGAGCCTACACAGAAGTCAAAGTCTGATGTAATGTTTTGGCAACAACACAAAAAGCAACATTTTTTTTTTTTTCATTTATTGTTTATCTATCCAGGAAGAAAAGCTAATTGAGACTAAAAATCTTTTCTTCAAGCATGTCCTGGCCAAGACAGTAGCAGCAGAAGTTACACAAATTGGAGATTACAGCCATACATCCACGCTAAAACTATACATAATACACATAAATCACAATAAAAGTCAGCATTAAAGCTAAACACTAGATAAAAACATACATATAAAGCATCACCATTGTTTTAAAAGGCACAAAAAGTATATAACAACGATGTTCCTTAAAAGCATCTCAAAGCAGAACCCAATTCAGTCATTAGAAAAACATCTACATCCAGATTTATCCTTTTACCATTCATTTAAAATGACTTTGAATGTTAAAGGAAACCAGTTCCTTCAGTTTAATCTCCTTCTAGGTTGTTCCAGGCAGTGGGAGCAGAAAACTTAAAGGCTTTCTTTCCCAGTTCGGTTCTGATTTTTGGAACCCATAATGATAAAAGACCCTGGAACCGGAGACTGTGATTATTCAAGTCATTCCAACAGATGTAGATGAGCAAATATGATGGAAGCAGACCTAAAATAAGACCTTACATCATTAGGCTTTAATAACCGCACATTAACATACCTCTACTTTCTCTTGTTCAGCTGTGAACTCATCGAGGGGAACATAGTCGTCCTCCAGGTTTCTCATGGCGCTCTGGTAGGCGTGTTCTTTGATAGCGTCCTTGTACATCTCAAACGTGTTCTCCAACTTCTCTTGGTAGGTTTCCTTGAGCTCTTCGATTTCTCGGCTGAAAATGAAAAGCAAATGCCTTGAGGGGGGGTTATAATCTCAGGAGGAATTAACTTTAAACATTGTGGTTTTTACACAACACATAAAAGCATGTGCATATTGGTTTAAGGCAGGGGTTTCAAAGTCATGTTAGTCTAGGGGCCACATTCAGCCCAATATCACCGAGGTGGGCCAGACCTGTAAAATAATAGTGAAAAAAGTAAAATTAAATTATAAGAATGTTTACATCTACAAACTATCCTTTAAAAATATGAATAACGTGAAATCTCTTAACAAAAATACATGCAATTTTAACAATATTATGTCTCAGTTTATCATTTACACGTTGATTATAATTTACAGATCACAGTGGATTTACAAATACACAAAACATTTAATAACAGGCAGAATATTGGAAAAAATGCACTTATTTTTTGTAAGACATTTTAGCTTTTTAACATTTACATATAATTTTACTTTTTTTTTTACACTAATCAGATAGAAATGTGTCATTGATAGTATTTTACTAGTCTGACCCACTTTAGATCATATTGGTCTTTACATCCTTATTTATTCGTATCTTCAATGTCATTTTTGTATTTCACATATTCATCCCATTGTCCAGATTGGACCCTTTGGCGGGCCGGATTTGTTCCCTGGGCTGTATGTTTGAGACCCCTGGTTTAAGGGGTGATTTTGTGGAATTATACTGGGTAAAGAAATCAACCACAGTGTAAATATCAAACAATTTGGGAAGAGGAACAAAAATGATTTTCATGAGGTATAGGGATGAAGAAGAGGGGTG
>JAPTGZ010000014.1:2051635-2065085 GCA_029814645.1 Fowleria isostigma
GCATTTCACTGAGCGTTTCAACAGTAAAGCAATCGCTGAGAATTTAGAAGCGACATTCAAACAATGAAGCATAAAACGTAGAAGGTAAAAGGACGTTCATCGAATCTAAGCTGCAGGTTGGACTCGCCAGTCGCTTTTCCATCGGACATATGTGAAAAACTTTACCAATATTTAGTAAATGTCGTAAAATCAGAAGTGCATATGTGGATTTCTCCATTAAATCACAAATGTGATGTCAGAGGCCATTCCGTTACCATGGCGACCAACGTAAATATCTGTTTTTTCGAATCTAGACTGTACAAAATTCTTAAATGTTTGGGTTTCCTCATGTTTCTACACATACCGTGACATGTTTGTTTTAAAACTCTTCTTCTTTGCTTGTTGTAACATCCATCAACATTTTATTTTTGTTCATGTGACTCTGGTTGCACTAAAAGGTCCTTCCATCGCACCAATTTCACTGCGCCTGAAAAACCACCTCTTGCAAGCGCAAAAACTTTTCAACAAAAAACAAGAGTTTGGGTTATATTCATGAAATCTGAGTATCAATGGTACAACAGTTAGGACCAGATGAGAAAATATAAACACTTGTCACCACAAGAATAAAATCTTAAAATGTCAAAATAAAACCGGAATTTTACAAGACTAAAGTCAAATACAAAGAGTCATAATTTTACAAGAATAAAGTCATAATATTATGACAATAAAGTCCTAGTTTAAAAAAAAACCTCAAAATTGAACAAAAATAATGTCATACTGCTATGAGATTAAAGTTAAAAAAATTTTAAATAAATTTGCAATAGTGTGCTAAAAGTCCTAATTTTGAAACCGTAAGCATTAAGTCGTTTCATAATATTACAACTTTATTGTCCTAAATTTATGACTCTTTTTGTATTCGACTTTATTCTCCTGAAATTACAGGTTTTATCTCGACATTTAATTCTCGTAGTGACAAGTGTTTTTATTTTTCTTATGTGCCTCTAATACACCACCATACGATGGAAAAGCGACTAGTGTAAATATCAAAGTGATGAAAAATCATAACAGACATTGATTCACGAATTAAAATCTGCAGAAAATGGACTGACTTTCAGGAAAAAAATCTGTTTGTACTTGAATAAATGAGAAAAACTGACACTGAATGAGATCACATGGTAACTAGTTGAAACGATTTTTAAAAATCAGTATTTAAAATCATATTTAAAATGTTGAATTCTCCATGAAGTCTTCATTTTCTTATATAGATATTTCATTTGAATGAGAGCTATGGGTAAAAAAAACTGCTGTTTCGTGTTCGTCTGACTTAGCAACAATAAAGCAGAGTACGAAAATACAGCGAATATGCAGCGAGCAGATTGGCTTTTCCAAGACATATAAGAACATCACAATGCTTTCAAATCCGATTTACACAAATAATGTTGAGAGAAGCTTCGCAAAGGTTGTACTCAATGATACAGTCACGGGACATTCAAACGTCCCTAAAAGAAAGTCAATGAGAAACACGTTCAATTTTATATTCGTAAAGGTGTGTTCAAAGGATACGTTCATAGAGTTACTGTTCAGTGTGATCATTTCTCCTGTGCATAGTGGCAATAACTTAAGAATAAATAATAATAATGATGATAATAATAATAATAATAATAACTTTATCCATGCAGCACCTTTCAAACAGGTTAAAACAGTGCTTTTCAATTATAAAAAAAAAAAAAATCACATTAAAAAAATTGTTAAGAACAAAAAACAGTTGAACTTACTACAACAAATACCACTGTTTAAGAAAAAGGCCTTTAAGAATTTTAAGAAGAGATTTAAAACATACTGAGTTTACATGCCTGAGGTTTTTTCGGACATCCAATTTTGGGTGTCAGTTGGGTAGCTATGAAAATTGATCTTATCTACACGTGACCGATCCCAGGGAACTCACATATATGCTGTAAATAAGAGGGGACCCAGTAATCCGCCTTGGGGGACACCATCAAAGAGAAGAGCACAGGAGGAGCAGATGCTGTTCATTTGGGAGTCGAGATAATCAGATCAAATAAGTATTTAGCAAAGGTCTAAACCAGGAGTTTCTGTGTTTTGTAATGTTTTCATGTACACAAGACCGATGCAGAAGTGTCTGGATGTAAAAATACGACTATAATAATAATAACAATAATACTGCTTTTGAATGTTAGCTGGATGATGACTTCAACTGAACTTTCCCCTAAAATCCCAGAGTTAGGCTATGTTCAGACGGTAGTGCTTAATGCACAGTTCAGATTTTTTTAGTGAAATCTGAGTTTTTGTGTGCGCTGGTTCATAATACAAATCAAATGCAACTTCCATCAGTTTTGAGTATAAACTTAATGTGACCCTGATGCGCAAAAGAGGTGTTTTTTTCCACCACTCCTCGTCCTGGGATACAAAACTGTGATGTTTGTCGCATTTCAATCATGTAAAGGTCCGATAAATGCGACCTGGCTGTTCACACTCAAGTCGCATTGTAAAATATCAGAAACGTATTGGATTTAGGACCACATATGAAAGTATCCTCGGTCAGATTTGTGCCGTTGAAACTGTCTTTAACAGATTGGATACGGGTCATATATGGGCAAAAAAAAAAAAAATCGGAATTAGGCCACATTTGGCTGCAGTCTGAACGTAGCCTTCATCATCTTGTTTCGTGCTGGTCTCGTTGTCTTTATCTGGACCCTCTAATGAATCGACTCCTGGTCCTTTTCTAAATTATTGCCCCATTAATCAGGTTTTATTGCAGCTGTAAAAGCGAGGAAACAGAAACTCAAGGCTTCAAAGCTGTTCTTCAGGCGTGTTTGAGTGACATCACACCGGTTTTGCCGCTTTAATACAGTCTATATTAGTGACTAAACACAATCACAACAGCGACTTGATTCATCTCACACCATTGAAACCATTGTTTCATTTGAGCTCCAACCAAAATTACATTTATCTGAACAAGGACTGAATTTACAACCATTCTCCTCCAGCGTTATAACACGCTGAGATCTCCTTAAGCCAAAATGGGCAGGAGAAATTCAGTCAGTACCTTTTAAACAAACATACATTCATGTGAGATTAATCTGAACTCATCCTTTAACACCAGAGCGCTAGAGAAAACAGAGTTGTGACACTTCCTTAAACTGCTATTGTACAAAATGGCAGACCAAATATGGACCTACTTCCAGGTTCTGGAGGTAGGGCAAATAGTTCCAAACACTGACTATGGTGGTGTCAGAACACATTCATTTCTATCGGTGCTGATCTAGCAACTCCAGCGCTAAGTTAATAAGATATCATCATCTTTCAAATGATTAAGTGGATTTCCTGTATTAATGGCATTTATGTTGTAAATTCAGTTTTCTTTGGTATGTGTTAGCATTTGTTGACATATCTATATATCTATGTATATATATGTTTGTATATTTATATCTTATACAACTGTTATGTTGGATTTTCAGCTGTAGCCAACAGTGAGCTAGCTTGACTTGTCTAGCTGTTGAGCTTGAACCACGATAACTACAAATGATGGAGTTTCTACATAAGATAACATTAGTCCAAATGTGGTTCTCAGTGGGTTATATTGGCGTTGTTTTGTTGAACCTGGTAGTTTTGGGTCCAGTTTGTCAGCTGAGGTCATGTGATCATTAGTGTAATTTACTGCGGGTACAAATATGGTTCCACTTTGACAGTTGTTTAATTGTATTTGTCATTCATTAAGGTTTCATAATGGTTTCATCTAATGCCCGTAAGTAGTTTTATTTATCCCGCGCTGGTTTCATAAACCTATTTACTGTAGTTATGAAGCTAGCTGGCTAACGCTATGTCAAGAAGCAGTAGCATTTACCTGCATTAACCCATTCGTCTGTCCCATAGAAGAACAGGACAGCCATGGCACCGATTTTTTGGAACTATTGAGGCTTACATGAACCACACGATCACCATAGCGGTGGCATCCAAGCATGTCGCAACTCTCTCTCTCTCTCTCTATGGCTCTGGTTAACACTTAAACATCTACTGTATGTGGTCCAATCACAAATCATACATTTATAAATAGTACAGCGCTGACCTTTACTAATGGAAAATTAAAATATTACAGTTCACTCAAAATTTGGTGGAAAATTCCTTTTAAATGAAAAGTATCTGTTGGCACAATATCTGTTAGTCTTGTAAGAAGTATTATGGGATGGTGTGTTCGAATCAGGGCTGAAACCAGCAGCCTTGTGTCTTGGTTTAGACCTCTGAGGAGGGTATTGAAAACAATGCACATACTCTGGCATGAATCCTTTATCCATGCCCATGGTACTGTACTGTCACTGAACCCGTTTACATGACCATGAAAATCCGATAACTGGGAGTAATCCGATAAGTGGCGTAATCAGATGCAATGTGTTTGTTTACATGCACTTCAGAAACGTGATACTGAAAAGACCCTGGTTTATGTGTTTCCGTCCATTACTTGGTTTCTTTCAGAGTACGTACGCTATGAGAGTTATAAGACGTACACTTCCTGTCATTTTCAAAACATTCAGTCTTGTCTTGTTGCCCATGGCAATGCCTATGGTGTTAGCATGAGCTCTCCTAATGTGGGAGGAGCTAATAAGACTACAAAATAGGCCACATGTTGCTGCTATCCTTCATTTTATTGTTTACTTTTTTCCTTAGGCCCACGGTGTTGCTGCATAACTTCTGTTTATAGAGATTTTTAGCTTTTTCTTTTTTTTTTTTTACACATGCGCAGATGTAAAACCCTAAAATAAATCAGATTAACTTGCATACATGCATAAAGACATCGGTGTATTGGAGAGAAATCTGGGTGTGTTAATCAAATTTCTCATAATCAGATTGCTGCCGTTATCGGATAAAACTGATCAGATTACCGTGTTTAAATGATCACTGGAATAATCTGATAACTCCAGAAATCGGATAATGATGGGAGTGTTGGTGTGGATGTAAACAGACTCAGTGTGTATTCATGTGTTTGTAAAGCATCACAAAGGCAGATCTAAGAGTACAGTCACAACATGAAACAAACGACTGCAACGCTGCATCTAAGTCCAACGCTTACAACAATGAAAATCAGTGACTATTGACTTCCTTCAGTCATTTTTTGTAAACTCGCCCGCCTCCCAGCGCAGGGCCATGGCGCTCTTCCGTCGTCCGCCGCTGTAGGCCTCTGGAAACTGAAAAACACCAGGATGGTCAACCTGCTTTCTTAGTTCCATCTACCTTCACCTCCTCCTGTGGCAGGATATGAGACTGAAGGCGACTTCAATAATTCAGTTTTACAGCTCTGGGACTAAGCTACATGTTACAACTCATTAGTTTTTAAATGACTTTTCAAAAATTATTTAAATAGGCTTTGCAAACCTAGTAAATCTGACCCATACACTGAACATCTTTTACATCTTATTTAATTATAGTTGAAGATGTATTTTTTACACTGTTTCTAATACAAATGCACATTATAAAGCAAACTATTTTGAAGCCGTATTTAACCCATAAAGACCCAGTGGTACTTTTGTGTCAGTTCCCAAATGAATGTTTCTCTAAATTTTATCTTTCTTAAAAGATTTAACACCATTTTTATGAATACTATCCTCTGTATTTTGCTTTTTTTTTTATGTAAATCATGTCTGCTCTTATTCTTAATTTACTATTCATGTAGATGTTCATAAAAGCTCAGATTAAAGTTGAGGGTTATTATATCAAAAACAGAGAAAACTGAAGAAAAATACTTTTTTTTAAGCAAAAATATCATTAACTTGACATAATAAACCCAGTGTGTCCATCCACTGTCAATGATCCAACTCCGTGGGTTTTACTGGTGAATCAATGTTGTAGAAGATGCTGATGTTTCTACGGTAACTACGGAGCCTCTAAATGTCCAAATGGGTCACATCTGATGACCATGAACAGATGAATAACTGTACTTTACACAAATCTTGTACGTGTATTGATAGGATTAGTGGATCACCAGGTATTAAACAGTTCAGATCAATGGATGGTTTTGGTTTAAGGTGGATGTTTGGGTCTTTATGGGTTAATATTGTGTTTTCAAATAAAATATTCAGGGCAAAACTTACTCTGTGATCACAGGATAGAGTAGAGCGGTCCATCCTGTAGGCTGTTTTCATTGGTGATGATGGGGAGGACTTGCACTTCACTGGTACTTCAACTAACAATGAAGACAGAAAGACATCATAAGTTTCCAAGTAAAAACAAACAAACATACAAATTCACATTACGATGTGTTGCTGACATACCTGATAGATCAAAGGCTAACGTGTCCATGCGGTTGGTGTTAAACCGGTCTTTGCCGTACAGGTCAGCCCTCTCTTTCCTCAGCTCTTCCTCCCTCTGTTTTGCCATTTTTATCTCTTCATCCACCAGCGATATTGTGCTTCTCGAACGCAGTTTGAAAAAGGGGTTGCTGAGGAACATCTTCTCCTGGGGCTGCTCACAGGCTTTGTTGAGGGAGAACTCCGAGGCACTGCGAATAATCAGGTTGGACGTCTCTAGAATGATGACGTTGGAGCTGTTGTCCTCAGAACGCCATTCACCGGACCGAGCTCCCAGATTGTCTTTGCCTTGTCGTGGGCTGGAGTTAAAGTCATTGCCGGGGTCAAGAATGATCACGTTATTGGCAGAAACATCATGTTTCAGAGGCTCTTTGGTGGGTGAGGAGGTGATGATGAATGATGGGGTGAGTGGGGTGCTGATGGACCGGGGCATGCCCCTGGACGGGGCGCAATCGGTGGACTTGCCCATTCTTGTGAGGCCTCTCTCTCTCCTGAAGGTCTCTTCTCTCTCCATTGATATGCGAATCTCCTTTTCAACTGGCGTTTCGATGTCATCACAGGGGGACCTATAACTGGAGTCATCTAGGCCAGAATCTTCTGAACAAGGGCTGAACTGAGTGTGAGGATAATCCCCTCCCAGATTCAAGCTCTCCAGATCTTGAGATTTCTTTGGAGTTCTTCCAATGTTGCGGACTGGAGTGTACATGAAGCTGTGGCTGCCGTGGAAGCTGGGTTGCTTTGCTGTAGGTAAGACTATCTTGTTCTTAGTTTGCTCCTCCATTTCCCGCCACTGCTTACGAGCCAGTTGGAAGTCCACGTGTTCTGTGCTAACATTCTCACTCTTGGTCTCCTGTATTACGCAGAAGTCCTTAGGTAGCCTCTTGTTTGGATCTAAGTTGATGTGCTGTTGGTGCGTTGTGTGGTTATGATTGGCATCTTTCCCATTTTCACTCTCATCTTCTGAGATTTTGGACAAAGCTTGAAGGGGTAAAGGGTTATATTTAACTTCCTGCGGAGGTGCAGGGTAAGAAATGATATCGTCAGGTTGTTCCAGAACCTCTTGCACTTGAGGAACCTCAAGTTGCATTTCAAAATTGTTATCATCTTGCTCTTCAAAATTGTTGCCATCTTGTTCCTCAAAGTCTGTCACCTGAACTTTCTGAACAAAGAGCTCCTGGGCACTCAACTGAAGGCTGTCCAAATATGAGTCATCGTCTTCTTTGTTTATAGAGGAGGAGAATATCGTTCTCCATTTCTCATCTGCGTCGCTGTCTGACGACGCTGCTGCGATCTCGACTCTCAGGCATTCATCCACTTCATCGGCTTCAAGGTCATGGCAGGACTCATTGGACACGTCTGACATGGCCTCTTCTCTGATGCACTGCTCTAATATCGATTCCTCTGTAAAGGGTGGTTCAAAAAGGAGTTCATGTGCCTCTGGGTCTTCCTCTGGGTCCAATGGCACATTTGGATACCCATCATCCTCTGCATTAGGCTCATAATCCTCAACCTCAGGAAGTGGCTCGGGAAATAAGTCAAGCTCAGGGTACTGCTCTGGGTCAAAGTCTTGGATAGGTTCCGGGTAGTGCTCTGTCTCAAGGTCTAGTTCTGGTCCAGAGTCTAAGAGAGACTCGGTGAATAATGCAGATCCAGAGTATTGTTCTAGTAGTTGAGGGTCCAACTCTGGTTCAGGGTACTGGTTGAGCACAGCATCTGGCTCTGGTTCTGGGTCTTGCTCTGGTTGAGAATCTTGCTCTGGTTTTGGATCTTGCTCTGGTTCTGGGTCTTGCTCTGGTTGAGGGTCTTGCTCCGGTTCTGGGTCTTGCTCTGGTTTTGGGTCTTGCTCTGGTTCTGGGTCTTGCTCTGGCCTCTTACGTTGAGCCTCATTCTCATAAACGCTGTCGGCACTAGACAGCGTATCAGAGACAGATGAAGTGGTTGATTCATTCCTGTTGAGCTCTTCACGGCCGGGTTCAAATATTAAAGCTTCCTTTTGATCCTGACACGACATTTCAGGGCAAACGCTGGTTTCACAGACATCAGCCAGTTCGGTCTGACTCGTGTCGGTCGGTGGGTCGGTTAACGATGTGGCTAACGCCGCCTTCTCCAGCAAATCTGACAAGTCTGTTTCCAAACCGACCTGCTCATCATGTGAACTCAAAGTCTGGCTTTGCTCAAATGAATCAGGCACAGCAACCTCCACTTCACAGTCCATCGCCAGCTCTGATTGTTCAGTGGTTTCCATGGTGACAGAAAAGGAGTTGTGATTCTCAGTTGTGCTGCAACCTTGGTTCAGTTCTTTTCCATCTGCCTCTCGATCCACAGAGGTAGCTTTCTGAGAAAAGGATAGAGAGAAAAAAAAAGTCAGAACAGAGGATGTTTATGAGTGAGAATTATGGGTAGTGAAAGGTTAATGGATGAACCCACCAACAGTCTTTTCATTCTATAGGGTTCGGTTGTTGTACATATGCATATATATTGTGAAGAGTTCAACACAAACACTGACACTGTTTAAGTTTTACAGTAAACATCACCACTGCATCATTGTAAAACTGATAAACTAATGAATATTTAGACAATATCGAAGCTTCTACTGTTGTCCTTTTGTAAGACGTTGAAGTCAAAAACACCCCAGGACATTATTGTGGATGTAGCAACATCCATGTGACTTTGCTAAATCTGTCTGAACATGTTTTAAGTGTCATAAGCACCTTTCAGATTTCCATGAACAGCACTTAAAAGTGGAGAAACACTTCAGATGTATCAGTGCGTCTTGGGGAACAGTGGCGGTGTGTGTGTTTGTGTGGTGTTAGGGTGTGTGGGTGGGTGGTGGGGGGGGTCTTTATGTTGTCTGCACTCCCCGTTGCTGTGCTGTGTGAGTGTTTCTAAGTGGGTTATGTGCTGAAACAGAGGAAGCCCATCAGATGCAGCTGAATTAGATGGCATTCTATCTGTTCTTATGTAAGACTGCGGGAACAGGTCTGCCACCTACACACTAGTGGAGTGTCCCTGCAGATGAGGAGCTGCTCACACAGGCTGATTACACACATACATCCACCTTTTACTAGTTACTATCAGGCCTTGCACTGTTCATATTTATTCCTTAGACCCTCTTAAATATCCACCAGATTATCAACAACCAGTTTAAGGCTAATGCGTACAATTACAACTAGTAATAACAATAATAATAATAATACATTTTATTTGTGACGCACTTTAAATTTGACACCAAGTGTAGAATACAAAGCAACAACAAAAACAACAGATAAAGTCACTGTGTAAAATCTACGTTTTACTTCCATGTTAAACACAGAAAGTATAACATGTTCCCCTTAAAATTAAGTCTAATGTGCATATGTTCAAATCATCAGTAGAAGGAGGTAAGTGCAGCAAAAAAGTGCACCACTGTGATGAAAGAAACACCCAAATTGTGTATTTTCTTAAATAAACAACTTAATCATTTGATTGTTCATTCAATGCTGTTTCATGATGTATTCGATCACATTCCTGCAGTTTGCAGTTAATAGCTGCAAAAAAATGACCAAAGCCCATGGAACAGAGAGATGGTTACAGCTGCTGACGACATGGGGAATTCTGTCACAAACAAAGTTATGTCATCTGTGTATAGTAACATCGATTACTGATGATGATGTAACAGGTCTGGAAGGGTTGTCCTATTTCATAGGGGAGTTTTCAATCCCTACCCCTTACTCTGATTCAAGGGGTAGTGTCAAGTGCAAGGGCCGAGGGGTGAATTAGGATTGGGCCTTAATATGCAAATTGAGTTGAATACAGTTAAAACTGCACCAATTTATCTTTAAAACTTTCAGGTTGTTCATGTTGTTGTTTTTTTTTTAAGGCTACTTCACAGCCTGCAAAAAATTCTGGCTGCTACTAGCAATAATATTAATAATCAAGTAAAATGTAGATTATTTTAATTACTAATCAATTCATCAGATAAACACAAACAACTCAATTCTCAAAGATCAGTATTTAACCCAAACCCAATGTATTTATTCATGAATGATGTATGGATTTTTGACGTCTTTTTAGCTGGGACCTTAGGAAGACTAGCAACCACTATGGTGGAAGCTAATGGGGATCCCCAATAAACAATGACCCTCTGAGGGTACACGTACCCCCATTTAAGAAAGACTGCTCTAAAACAGAGAAATATTTGCAGTTGTCATTATTCTGTTTTAATTTTACTGCTCTGATTCACTTCAGGTCAGATTGAGCTACATGTGGCTCATGAACTAAACTGAGTTTGATTCTTACGTTATTTCATCACATTCGGAAATAGCAGCAGTTATAAACTTGTGGTGGCAGGACATAAATAATGTATGTAAAGGAATTGACAGTGTGAAAAGAGCAGAAATGTTAAAGTTGAACTTTTCCAACTTCATGTTGATGTGTAATGTGTACTGGAGATGGTAATTAGGGATAATAGCACAGCCTCCATAAATGTCAGTGTTCTCTGTCGCGTTGTCGTCTGCATCATGAGTCACATGATCAGCTGCAGGACGTCTTCTATCTACAGCTAACTGCACTGGATCCATGCCAGGCCAAAGTGTGGCGTATTTCTGTCGTTTACACCCTGCAGCTTTGCCAATGGAAGTTTTCAATTACAGACACACATACAAACGCCTCCGCAGACACGTGCTTGCAACAGAATGAGCGCCATGGTCGCCACGGACCGGCCTGCACCGCTCATCTGCTCAGCCTCCCCCTCAGCCCCTCATCAGACACTTGCACCGCCATATGTGATAGAAGCAAAGCTGCGTTCAAGTACATGAGGGAAATCACAAATACAAGCTCTCGATTAAAAGAATGAATTAATTAAATGAATAGTCTCCGGTGTCCCTGAATGTCAGCGTCCTGTTCTATGTGGATCAATCCCCAGGTCGTCAGGTTCTGTCTTTATGTTGGAGTCTTGTGGTCTTTCGTAAAGTTTTGTCATGTATTTAATAAAACCAAGTAATAAACTATCAAATAATTGGATTGGTTAGAGAGGATTAGAGAGGATTTAACTTTAGTCTAGCCGTGGTGTTAGCATAGGGTTTGATGATGCCATTTCCTCTGGGTCATGTGACTCACTATTTTCTACTAATGCTAACGTTATTTACATTACACATGTTGTGGGATACAACGTCAGTGCATCATTACTGCTATTTAAAATATGTCAATGATTAAATAAATTTTTTTATCAGTTATAACACACATATATCAACAATATCATATTTTAAAAAGTGTATATACAACTGATAGAAATGTTTATATTTGACATGTAAAGTTATCATCTAAGAGAAAAATTTCATTTAAGGACGTGTTTGAGATCTTTTTGGTATTTTGAATAATATTTTGGAACACATTTTATTACAACTACATTTACATTTTGTTTCAAGACAACAATAAATTTCATAACAAGGTCATGTGTTGGTGTTTTGTGCAGGGATTATTTGAATTTTTTTGGGTGGGACAGAAAATGTCCTCCATTTCTGGAATGACCCCACATGACTTCTGTCAGGTAATCAATAGGAAATAAATTGATATTTGGAACACTTCACATGTTATAAACCATCAACATATGGACCATTAGAAGGACAGGAACATTAAGAATATTTTTAAAATGTGTCTAAAACTCAACATTTTTCAAAACTCTGAAAAAAAACTTTGTCAACATTATCCCAAGGAAGATATGGATAAAATAAGAAATGAATCCAACCTGTAGTTTCAGAGACGACGATTGTTGAACTCTAGACATCGGTGACCTTGTTTGACCCTTCAAGGTCACTCAAAACAGAAAAGCTCATTTTCCCACAGAAAATTAAACATAATCTTAACAATATCTTGACTCACTCACTGTATTAGGCAGTGAGATGTGCACCTGTGATTTGCACGGTTAATTTTTGAAAAGCACAGTCGGGGGGGACGAGGGGGCGGCAGGAGGCCCATGATGCCGGCGCTTTTACGCCCACCAGAATATTTTACACCCTGTTCCTCCATTTCTGCCGAATACAGTGGCCTCAACGTATCATTTAAACAAGTACATCTAAAAACATTAGAATGTCATCAAAAAGTTCAATATGTTTTGCCACTCATTTCAGAAAGTGAAACCCATATATTATATAAACTCATTACACATAGAGTGAAATATTTTAAGCCTTTGTTTCTTGAAATTTGGATGACTGGTTTACAGATAATGAAAACCCAAAATTCAGCATTTCAGAAAAAATTTAATAATATATAAGATCAATAAAAAAGGTAATTTAAGGTGAAATGTCAGGTTTCTGAAAAGTATGTTAATTTCTATGTACTCAATATTTGATTGGGTCTCCTTTTGAAAAAGACCGGAATCATCAAAATCATCACTTTTTTTTTTTAATTGATCTTATGTAATATTCAATTTTTTGAGATTTTGGGTTTTCATGTTTACACTGATGGCTGCTGGAAGTTCTGTCAGAAAGGTTTGAACACGAACAACATCATAGGAGACAAAACAGATGAAGGAGAGGAAGAGCAGCCTTCACAATGACAGGAAAAACTCTAATGTTGTAAACCCAACCATCCACCACAGAAACAGATCACGCACACATTCAAACCCACAGCGTGTTTAGACAACGGCTTCTACACTGATCACATCAAAAAAACAAAACCTACTGTACATGTAGAGACTGTGGATGGACCATATGAACACACACATACACACCAGTGGAAAAACAGTGTTTGACATCAACATAGAGACAAGATTTTCTGTTTTCTAATGACTCTGCACACACACACTAGAATAGGAACCTAAAAAGTTCACATTAGTTTAGATCAGGGGCGTCAAACATGCGAACTTGTTTCCTTTTTGGACTTCTAGCATGGGTACGACCTTGGAGATACATATACAATGACTCTCACCACATAATTCCCCTCCTCCTTTGAGTTTGAGGCCCCTGGTTGAGATGTTACTGGAGGTCTGTTGGGTGAGTATCATTATCATTATCATTATCATTATCATCATCATTATCATCATCATCATCATTATCATTATTATCATTGTCAAGTCAGTTTGTTTAGCACATTTAAAACCAACAGACAAAGGTAGTAATAACATTAAAAAAATCAGGATACAACTAAGGCATCAGCATAAGAAAGGCAGAAAA